>OZ025241.1:78390543-78620543 GCA_964019155.1 Osedax fenrisi
GGTTGAGGACTTCAAAGTTTTATATAAACAACAATGGTACGAGCCCATTCGATACTATAATATTTGTTGATAAATATTTAGAAGAGAAATGGTATATGGGTATACAACAGATATGTTTACACAATAATAGATATATATATATACGCAGTATATTGTACGAGGGACTGAACTGTGTAGATCGTAATGAGAAATGCACAATTATGATGACTCATCGTAAGAATTCCGCACGCATGGGTTATAGGGTACAGTTAATTTACTACAAGATCGTGGAGAAACCAAGGTAACATAGTAAAGGTGTATATTTCAGATATAACTTATAACCTATTTATAACTTAGATTCACCCAATATTGGTATATAGACAAAGTCAGATGTGTATGTTTCATATGTCTCTATTATTAAAGCTTTATTATACACCTGAAATAGTATTCCTTAGGCTATTGTATATACACTGATTTTATTGATATGTGTATGAGAGATATGTAGAAAAACCTTATTAATTATCATGATTAAACTATACGCATAATTTAATATATGCGAGAATTATATAAATTAAATCACATAGAGTAATTATTTATGAAAATCATACTAAAAGTTTCCGAGTTAAAAGTATGTAGCACATAGCAAATTGTAATCTTGCAAACTACAATCTTTATTGTAAAGCAAATAATAAAAATTAAATTAATCTATTTAAAAGTCAATTATACTAGATAATTGTAACAATTATCACATAAATAATAGAAAAGAATTTATTTGCTAAATGTATATTATTGGATAACTAAAGTTACATTGATTGTACACTAGTGAACGCAAGTTAAATATCACTTATAATATAGTTAAAGGATATCATTTCAATTACAATTATAAATCTACTATAGATACAACATAGTTTTTGTTTCGTTGTTTCACGTATTATATATTCTAAGACCTTCTTCGCCGATCCATATGAGGACGTACGTCAGATATATTATTTGAATACCAGTAATCTCGGATGAGGTCATTACGGCCGACTTATTTAGTAATCTCAGATAACTTTTTAAGTAATCTTGGATGACTTGAAAAGTTAAGTGTATTCCATAATTATACAATTTTAAAAATTGAATTTTTATTAGAATATTTATAATTTAATTATTAAATATGATTGCAAATATAAATATACATATAAGTATATAAATAATGACTACAGAGGAGAAATAAAATAATTAAAAATAACTATAATGTCAAATTTATATACAATACTTTTAGAACAAACTAAATTTAATAAGTCATCCGAGATTACCTAGTCCGAAATGACCTTAAATGAGATTACAGGCTACTATCATATTAGCAAAATCTAAAATTCAATATAAAATATATGTAGTTTTAAACATATTATTTCCAATTTGAACTAAAATTACACTTGATTCAATATTAATCATGTTTTTAAAAACTAAAATAGTGATTTAACTATTATATAATTGAAATTTATATTTAATAATGTATACGTTATATTTTATAATACACAGTATAAGGTTATTATATTAATTTCAATTATTGATTTTGAATATTCAAGCTAGGTAAAATCGTTTCTACTAAAGTATATATGTATATAGGGAATGATATATCATAACTTCTTGAAGTATTTAATAATTCATTTATTTTAAATATTATTTTTATAAATTAAATATATTAATAAGTATTTCATTAATATATCTAAAAAAAATAATATATTGTATATGTTTAAAATGAGATATACCTGATACTAAATTAACAGTTGAATAAAATGTATTCATATTATTATTATAATTTTGTAACTAATATTTTTATATAATATTAATACACAAATATTAAGTACAGTGGAAATGTTAAATAGCAAAATGCAATTAGAAAAATATAAATAGTAAAATTTAATTAGTGTAAATACGCGGACTATTTTGTAAAATCTCAAATAGATAAAAGATGGTATAACGTAAATATACAGAAAATAAATAATAATTATTAATATTTATATAAACATAAATATAGATGTACTATATTATATTAAGTACTTAATTTCACAGTTTGTAATTAACGTTATATATTTTCGCATTTATTATGTCAGTGGAACTTTTCATGGTTGTATCTGTAACCAATATTGGGAAAGTATCAAATCTAAGCCATTCTTACACTCGAATTAGCTCTCTATATACTATATAAATAGTACTTGTAATTTATATAACATTAATTGTATTTTAACAATTTCAACCGCATTTATTTAAGTACTTGTACTTTAAAATAATACAATTATCGGCAATCGCACTGTGTCTTATCAACACTAACTGTAACCTGGAAGAACTATCTATGATAGTCTATCGTATTGAATGAAATTGGAATAAAATTCAAGGTTAATTTTTATAAGTATTGATTATAATTCAAAATGATTTTTTCACCCGTATATATTAATACATTTGTGAAATTTACAATTATATTTAATATACAAAAATGTATACTATACAATAAATCATTAAAAAACACAAATTAATGGATGATTACTTGATATTGATAATTAATTTATTAAAATTGTAGTAATATATTTATATTTTTGTTGTTATAATAATATAATATATATCTTTTTAAAAATAGGTAGCCAATAATCTATGACGAGGTAAACTCGGACTAGGTAATCTCGGACGACTTATTAAATTTAGTTTATTTTATAAGGATTATAGATAGATTTAATAGTAAAGCTATCTAAACTTCTTTACATGTATCCTCTAGTCATTATTTATATACTTATAAGTAAATTTATAATTTGAAATGAGTATTTATTTATTTATTAAATAATAAATATTTGAATAATAATTGTATATTTATGATATACACTTTATTTTATAATTCATCCGAAATTACCTAAAATCGTCCGCGATTATTTAATTAGTTGTCCGAGTCACTGCTATTCCGAAAATATATATTTAATATACAATATTATAATTGTATTAATATAGTTTAAAATTAATTTACATACAATTATTCAATTTATTGTAATAGAAAATTAAATAATATTAAGAAAATTATGGTATATATTTATTTAATATATATATAAAAAAATCTTATAATTAATATATTAATGATATTAATTATATTTTTATAAATTTTATAATAAAAATAATTTGAAAATAAAAAACATGTAATATGAGTAATCTATTTAATAATATATTGTGAAAATAATAAGATAATATATAAGTAAATATAAATATGTTATTAATTATATAATTTATAATAAATAATTATAATAATAAAATATTATAGTAATTTAATTACTAAGTAATTATAGTAAATTACTAAGAAATTTATTAAAAAAATTATCAATTTGTTAACAAAGTTACCTCTGATTTTATTTCTCATAAAGTTTTGATAATATATAATACTATATAATATATACGTTTATGTATTAATTGTATAATACTATAATGTAATAGAATTATCATATAATAAAAAAAACTCAAAAAATATTAATAAAGTTAGAAAGTTATTATTGTTAAATTTTAATAAACAAACAAATCACTAATAATAAAAAGTAGTTGTTCCGGGAATTCGTAAATAAATATAATAAATTTATAGTAAATAATATTTACAAATATCATCAAATTTGTAAAAAATAAAATTATCATAACTAAATCATAACTAAATAGTGTATAATGTTATATATAAAATAAATATATCATTTAAGATCACATATTTGAAATCAACTAATGTTTTAAATATTTTACCTTTATAAATTATAAAGTTTATAATTATTATAATAAAAATGAATACAAATTCTAATTCAAATTGTGCAAATTCAATTGATAAAAACAATTGTTTACCATGGGATTTGTTTAAAAACTGGCTATATTGTATATGTGTTGTTACGTTTGATTTGGAACTTGGACAAGCTATGGAAGTTGGTGTAATTTACAAAATTCTAAATTTATATTTAAATTATAGAAATTAAATTTTTAATAAATTTAATTTAAAATTACATTTTAATTTTAATTAACAAATACTTGTATCTTACAATGTAAAATTCTTACATTGCTTATGATGTAGTTTTTAAATATTAGTTTTAATATATTATAGAGTATCATACTGAGTCAGTATCTGATACTGAGTATTACCATACTGAGTTACCCAGTAACTTACTGAGTAAGTAAGTTACTCAGTGACTCAGTGAGTAAGTTACCCAGTGAGTAACTTACTCACTGAGTAACTGAGTATGATAATATTATATTAAATATATGTAATTGTATTAAGTCTAATTAATAATATAGTATTAAGGGTTCAAGCTGGCGTTGGGGATTACCATTTTAATTCTAGCTAACTGGAGAAAATTTCATTCAAAGTTTTTAAAATAAATAGTCTTGTCAATTTCATATGATTTTTAATTCGATTGATGTTGTAAAACACTTTATATTTATAGAAATATTCCAAAATAATTTAAAATATTTTACAATGTGATAAATAAGATACTGAACATGGATATTACGTAATAATAAAAAAATATTATACATATTTTAACGTTAGCTAGCTAGCACTCTTAATTAAGTATCTGAGATTGTTCATATAATTATTATAATAATAAATTCAATATCACTTTGTATTATACAATTTATATAATATATATATATATATATATGTGAAGTCGACTAATGACTTAAATTATATAATAAATATCAATGAAACATCAATTTATTTAGCAGACGTCTGTATTTCTTATATAAAATTTCCATATAAATATGACAAGTTCTCAACCATTGTTTAACTATTCATTACAGTAATGATTACTCATTAGTATTATATAATATTTAATAATTTTATAATATTTATAATTATTATTACACAAATGATATTATAATTGTATTATTATTTTACAATTCTTAATATATTGTCTGTATAATATTCAGAAATATTTATATTGTAATGATTTCAAATAAATAAAAATTGAATTGTGAATTGATACTCGAGAGCAAACCTAATAAAGTAATGGAATATTCCATTATATTTACGTTGCATTCAAATTCATAGACATATCATTTTATATAATTCTTTAAAATATCGTGTATATTTTAGTAAATGTATTATTCAAATTCAATTATAGACTCATCCTAGTTCAGTTACATCACGTATCTCATATTTAATTAAACTTTGGTAATTAGGTATAGCAGTACTATTTAATATTATATAGAATCCTTAAAAATGTATATGTATATATATATATTAATGTTGTTTTAAATTGATGATATATAATAATTAATAACATTAATCAATAGATACAATATCCAAGTCATATGAAATTAACTGAGAAAGAGGTTTTGTATTATAATTATTTACAATATTTGTATATTGATTCTTTTAATTATATATATTATAAAATTATTATATTTAAACACAGATCTTAAGTTATTGTAAAAATATATATATAATTTGTCTATGTAATTCTATAAAATACTAATATATTTGTAGAAAAGTAACATCTGCTATCTCTCGTTTCCCGATTCTAATTCAGGTTAGCTCTATATGTATATCTGTATTATATGAATGATGAATCTAACTTATTTAATAATTTAATATATTATTAGAATATATGAACATCATTTCCATTATAATAGATTATGTATTAAATAGATAGATGCTAAGTATATTCTATACATTATAGAAACTATATCGTGAATAGGGTAAATATAATTACCCAAAATGAGTTACACATGTAACGTCAGTGGAGGCAGCTATTTACACACATCATATGTAAACTGTACACATGTTATCGATAGTATTATCATGAGAGGCCGAGCCTATAAATAGAATTAATTAATATCCATCAATAGTGATCTATAAATAGCATTAATTAATATTATATTAATTAATAGCCATCAGCAGTGATAATGTAATCATAGAGAGAGAGAGAGATGCGAATACGATTCAGTGATTATTGATTATCAATTAGTGTATTATGTTTGTGTTCTAAATTTAGCCATCATCTTAGTATTACTCAATATCAATATTCTACCTAGAATGTATATAGATAAGATTCGCATATATATATAGTATACAGTGATTTATTTACATATAGGTGTGTATATATATATATAAATATATATATATATATATAATAACTTTATTAAAAATATATATATATATATGTATAGTATACAGTGATTGATTTATATATATATTATATATTATATATATAATATATAACATCTTTATAAAAATATATATAAAAATATACACACAAATCAATACAAAACTAATGCACATATATCGACACACATGCATCTGTATATAATTGTAATGCTTTAGAACAATTACTGACAATACGTATATTTCTGTTGATCTTCCTATATCATTATATATTCATGAGTTACATTGCGAGGGTAAAGCTTGGTTAATACGCCGGCGATTGTTGATGTAATGATTTCATCTGGTCAAAGTAATCCGTGGAGTGTACACCGCTCGCTACATCTCCATACATCCCCATCCCTCCTCCTCATACCCCTTTCCCCTCGCCCTCCTCCTCCTACCCCTTTCCCCTCGCCCTCCCTTTCTAACACCCCTACCATTGGACAGGCTGCATGGGCGACATAAACTTCCACTTCCGTATAAGGAAATGTAACTGCAGTGTTCAAAATAAGACCGTTCAGGCCTATAATAAGTGTTGCCCAACCTCTCTACAGGTATGTGTATAGGTGTGTATGTGTGTGTATGTGTGGGTCATCGATATAAAGAAAGTGGATAAGCAATTGAATGTAGTGTATGGCACTATCCGCTACGGGCGCTGCAGTCGAAACCCACTATCTGGCCCACTACTTTTTATTTAAAATTAATATTTATTTATACATATATATTGATAATTACTACCACTTTTAATGTACTATCTATACTAAAAATAAAATTATTTATTTAAAATACATTATATCAACATTCCTCGTAATTGTGTGTATTTAAATTGAATATATCATACTATTTTATTGATATTTATAATCTGATCCATTGATATAAATAGAAGTCACTTTAATCTATTTCGACGAAAAGCCTACTGTTCTAATATTTGACATATATAATATGACTAATATCCAATCAAAATCACTGATGACATTTTGTTAATTTATCGATAAAAGTGTCATTCGCGTATCTATCTTTTACATGCATTGCGTGCGTCAATTGCTTATCCACTTTCTTTATATCGATGGTGTGGGTATGTGTGTATATGTGTATAGGTGTGTGTGTATGTTTGGGTATGTGTGTGCATTAATCAAATACACTATTCTATCAATTATCTTCTATTTTACAAGAGTATAATAGTTCATGCGTACATCCGAATATACATACATACATACATACAGTTATACATACATAAATACATATATAAATGCATACATAACTATCTCATTAGTAATGCTAATTAGTTTAATGTCTATTTTTAGAATTATATTAGTATTATTATTATTATTATTATTATTATCAGTTTATGCATAACAAGGGTAATTATAGAAGATTATGAATACCTAGTCCACAGCCCACAGCTTACCTTAGTTCATGCACATGTGTCTAGTCTTACTGATTCACCTGCTATATATTCACTTATTATATTGTATAGAATGCATACCTATGTATACAATGTACTACTGATATGTTAAAGTATTATCTATTCGATGCTACTACTACTACTACTACTACTACTACTACTACTACTACTACTACTACTACTACTACTACTACTGCTACTGCTACTGCTACTGCTACTGCTACTGCTACTGCTACTGCTACTGCTACTGCTACTGCTACTGCTACTGCTACTGCTACTGCTACTGCTACTGCTACTGCTACTGCTACTGCTACTGCTACTGCTACTGCTACTGCTACTGCTACTGCTACTGCTACTGCTACTGCTACTGCTACTGCTACTGCTACTGCTACTGCTGCTGCTGCTGCTGCTGCTGCTGCTGCTGCTGCTGCTGCTGCTGCTGCTGCTGCTGCTGCTGCTGCTGCTGCTGCTGCTGCTACTGCTACTGCTACTGCTACTGCTACTGCTACTGCTACTGCTACTGCTACTGCTACTGCTACTGCTACTGCTACTGCTACTGCTACTGCTACTGCTACTGCTACTGCTACTGCTACTGCTACTGCTACTGCTACTGCTACTGCTACTGCTACTGCTACTGCTACTGCTGCTGCTGCTGCTGCTGCTGCTACTGCTACTGCTACTGCTACTGCTACTGCTACTGCTGCTGCTGCTGCTGCTGCTGCTGCTGCTGATGCTGCTGCTGCTGCTACTGCTACTGCTACTGCTACTGCTACTGCTACTGCTACTACTACTGCTACTGCTACTGCTACTGCTACTGCTGCTACTGCTACTAATTTATTACTAATTATTACTATTATATATCATCATTTATATTTTAAATTAATTGTTGGAAAATTTAATTTATTTATTAATAATAATAAAATATATTCACTTAATGAAATAAATACTATATACACCATCTATATAATAAAGTTGATAAGAAATTGACACACGCATTGCATGTAAAAGATAGATATATGGATGAAACATTTATCGATACATTAACAAAATGCCATCAGTAATTTTTATTGGATATTAGTCATATTGTATATGTCAAATATTAAATATTAGGTTTTTCGTCGAAATAGATATAAGTGACTTCTATCTATAGATATGGATAGACCTATCGATGGATTTAGATTATAAATATCAATAAAATTGTATGATATCTTCAATATAAATACACAAAATTATGAGGAATGTTGATATGTTGTATTTTAAATATATCATTTTAGTACAGATGGTACAATCAAATTGATTATAATTATACATATATATTTATAAATAATAATGAAAATAATGTAAAATGTAGTAGGTATTTAGTAGTAGGCTGTGACTGCAGCGCCTCTATCAGAAAGTGTCATACACTACATCCAATTGCTATCTACACTACATAATTTTCACTACATAATTGATATACAATGTGTAATATTAATATAATTACATTAATCATAGAGTGACACAGGATATTATTATGGATATGTGTACTTCAGACAAACAAAAGATAAAACTATCAGAAGAGGCTATTTCCAAAAGGTATACATGTCTAATAGCATAATATTTATAAACAACAACTATAATACTAATAAAGCCGCATTTTAACTCTTGACAAATATATTTTCATAGTCTTTGGTAATTATTTCTCATCTGCCATTCATCAACTTGTTTACGAATATAGTTACTATGATTGCTCCGGAATATTTCAAACATGGTCAGCCATCTTTGGAAGCAGGTTAACATTGCCACATTAACTATATATTAGATATGTAATACTATTACAGTAATACATAGTTATTTTACTTATAAATACTTTAAATTTTTAAGTATAAATATAAAACTAAGCTAAAATTAATAATTATGTTTAATCAAAATGTGGATTATAATTTGTCTACTATAAATAGTTATTTCTATACGTTTATATATATATATATATATATTTATATTTATATATATATGACCATATCATCTTTTATTACTTTTAGATGTTCACTATATTCATATATGCTATCATTTTAATGTCTTCTTTTAAAATTTATTATTATTCGTGTTTTTATTTATTTATTTGTTTTATTATATCAACTCGATGCATATAAACGTCTATTGTTTTCATTGAGTCAACAAACCTTTATATTATTATATTATTATTTATTTATTTATTATTATATATATATATATATAGTTTAACATAAGTTAATCCTTATATATAACAACTTTGTATGTATATATTTTAATAGTAACATAAAGTGTGAATAAATTCTATGTCTTATAAATTATCTACATTTAGGTGTTAATATGTTTGATAATAAGTTATTATAATAACTAATACTTATTAAGGTAAATTTGTAATTAACAATTATAAATAATATATTATAGAAAATCATTCGAAACAATTGATTACATTAGACTATATTTATCTTACTGATAGTTATAGTTATATACTGTGTTTATTATATAATCTGTTGTTGATATTGTATTATCATATATTATAGCATATCTATATCATACCATATCATATATCAATATTATTTAATGAAAATAACCAATACTAATGAGTAATAGATATATATATATATATATATATATATATATATATATATATATATATATATATATATATATATATATATATATAATATAGTACTATATTATATTACAATTAATACCTATTAGGATACAATACCTATTAGTATTAAGTATTATTTATTTTGAGGATTATATTCTTCACAATTTTTCAGTTGTAACAAATTAAATCATTCTTTTTATTTCTTAGCATTATTTATTAGTAAATAATATAAGATAATATATAAGATCCTAAATATATATATATATATATATATATATATATATATTGATTTTTAAATTTATTTACCTTTCAAATATTGTTATTGATTTATAATATGCTTATATAATTATTTAATAATTATATATTTCAATAGTCTAATTCTAACTCGTTGTATAATCTTTGATAGCTTGTCACGACATAGATCAATGGCCGCTTTTAGTTGCTGGAGAATCATTAAATCTTCCTATGTTGGGCCAAGTGCTGCAGGTTATGCATAGCATTGTAACTCAGTAACAATAATAATGGAAAGAGTGAACTACAGCTGTGTCTGTAAATCAGGGTTTCTTAAACTGTGGGCCAGGGCCCAAATTTGGGCCATGGGCCAAATTTTCTTGGGCCATGGGCCAAATATTCTTGGTCTAAATTGTCTAATTTCTTTTATTATTCAAAGATTATAAATAATATAAATATTCTTGGGCCAAATATTCTTGGTCTAAATTGTCTAATTTCTTTTATTATTCAAAGATTATAAATAATATAAATATTCTTGGGCCAAATATTCTTGGTCTAAATTGTCTAATTTCTTTTATTATTCAAAGATTATAAATAATATAAATATAAATCTATGTAAATCCAAATTAAAATTTGAAAAATAATTATAGAAATAATACGTTTAAGGTTACTATTGTATGTATTGTAATGAAAATATGTATTGCAATAGTATACTTTATAATATAAAGTTTATATTATAAAGTTTATAATATAGTAATTTATGTATTTAATTAAATTGAATTATTTATATTAATTAAATAATTTAAGACATAAATTTATAATACGTTTAAGGTTACTATTGTATGTATTGTAATGAAAATATGTATTGCAATAGTATACTTTATATTATAAAGTTTATAATATAGTAATTTATGTATTTAATTAAATTGAATTATTTATATTAATTAAATAATTTAAGACATAAATTTATTAAATTCATATTTTTAAAATTTTTAAAGAATTTTTAAAATTTTAAAAATCATAGTAAAAAAGTATTTTATATATCAAATAAATTAGATTTGAGCAACAATATCATTTAATTTTACAGATGCCTAATAAACGTGTTTATGATAATTCATATTTAAATTTTGGATTTTCTTCAATCTTGGATAAAGGAATAATACGACCGCAATGTGTAGTGTGCAAGACTACATTATCAAATGAGAGCTTGAGACCATCGAAATTAAAATTGCACTTGAATAAAATGCATCCTTTATTAGCAAATAAGGGCATTGAATATTTCAGAATGAAAGAACGCGGCTTAAAACGGGCAAGATTGGATAATACATCCACAAGTACTTTCTGCCCAAATAAAAATATTACCGAAGCATCATATAAAATTGCACTTATTATAGCTAAAAAGAAGAAACCACATACAATTGGAGAATCTCTAGTAAAGCCATGCATGTTAGAAGCAGCTCGACTTGTATTAGATCAAAAATCAGTGGATAAATTAAGTCAAATAAGTCTATCAGATAGTACAATTAAATCTAGAATAGACGAAATGTCCAATGATATTAAAATGCAAGTGACTGATCAAATAAGATTATCTCCATTTTTTTCTATTCAGCTTGATGAATCAACAGATGTAAGCAATTTATCACAACTTTTGGTTTATGCTAGATATATTTGTGATAATCAAATTAAAGAAGAGTTTTTATTTTGTAAAGTATTGACAACGACAACTAAAGCTATTGATGTAATGTCAATGGTATCTGAATTCTTTGTAGAAGAAAAAATATCATGGGATAAATTGATAGGAGTTTGTACGGATGGTGCTCCGAGTATGCTAGGATCAAAGTCGGGATTTGTTTCATTGGTTAAAAGAAAAAACCCTGAAATTATTGCAACGCATTGCATAATTCACCGTCAAGCACTTGCATCAAAAACGTTACCATCTGAATTAAATTGTATATTAAACATTATTATTAAAGTAGTTAATTATATTAAAGGTAGTTCACTTAGAACACGTCTATTTCGAAAGCTATGTGGTGAAATGGACGCTAATCATCAGGATTTGTTATTTTATACTGCTGTGCGCTGGCTATCGAAAGGAAATGTAATTGATCGAGTGTTTGAATTATTCTCAGAAATAAAAATGTTTATATCTGAACAAAGTAATAAGATGCAGGAAGATTTGAAAGATTTTGATGAAGAAATATTACCAAGCATTGCATATTTAGCTGATATCTTTGAAAGATTAAATTACTTAAATCGTCAGTTGCAAGGAAAAGAAACTACTATTATAATGCATACTGATGCAATTAAATCATTCATTGATAAATTGGATCTTTTGACAGGAAAAATAGAAAGAAACAACATATCACAATTCCATAGACTTAATGAAGAGATGAATAATGATAAATTACCAGACATATTAAAGAATTGTATCCTGCAGCATTTAACCGAACTAAAGTCTGAGTTTGAAAGATATTTCCCAGATATAATTTCTGACGATATAGCTATGAAATTATCAAGAAACCCGTTCAATTGCAACGTAGATGATTTACCCAATGAGATTCAAGAAGAATTCTTAGATTTCCGAAATGATACAGAGGTTAATATATAATCATCAATTAATTTTCGTTATACATTTGTTAATTATAGGCTAAAGAAGAGTTCATTCAAAGTAATAAAGACATACACTATTGGGCTAAAACTATGACATTATTCCCACAATTAAGTCTCTTTGTTTTAAGAAAATTGCTTCCTTTTTCATCAACTTACTTGTGTGAATCTGGATTCTCAACAATGCTGAACATAAAATCCAAGAATAGAAACAGATTGGATTTAGAAGTTGACATGAGATGTTCTTTAAGCATGACACGTCCTCGAATTCGTAATTTAGTTACTCTTAAACAATTGCACCCATCTCATTAATTTTGTTTTATCATTATTATTAAAATAAACATTATTTTCTCTTCTAATTTTTTTTGGGCCATATAAGTATTTCAAATTTGAAAAATGGGCCATGGGATAAAAAGTTTAAGAACCCCTGCTGTAAATGAATACTACTTACATGCAATATATATATATATATATATATATATATATATGAAATCTAAATCAAAATCACAAATAAATGTATAGATATAAATTTACATTATTTCAGATATAGTTAGATTCATAACAATTTCGTAAATGAAATATATTAAATTACATATATGATCATATTTATTTAAATTTCAGCCATGCTATAATGCCTCTATTAATTATTACTTATTTTTTAATATTTATTTAATGATTTAATTGTTATATATATAGTGACTTATTGACTCTGATGTATAAATAACCTATCTAAGATAAGTGATGGATATGGTGAATTACTACAACAGACTTAATGATTTATATAACACTTATTAACTAATATACATACGTTTAATATAGGTTTTAATATAGAATTTATATTATAAATCTATTATATTTATTATATAAATTTACTAAATTAATATTATAAATTTACTAATTTAGATACGGGTCCCGAGCAAAACTGATAAATTAGTTAATTTGTTACCAGAAGTCGATGAGGTTATTTAGTATATATATCTATATAACTGTATATATATAGCTACAGAGTTACAATATTATTACTATCTATTTGAATATCATTCTCCATTAATAATTCTTGATCAATAATTAAATAATCCTCAATTACAATATTTATAATTTACGTTATCATTTAGTATGTAGAATAATATATTAATTAATAATACCTAACATCATCATCATCATCATCATCATCATCATCATCATCACCATCATCACCATTCTCCTCCTCCTCCTCCTCCTCCTCCTCCTCCTCCTCCTCCTCCTCCTCCTCCTCCTCCTCCTCCTCCTCCTCCTCCTCCTCCTCCTCCTCCTCCTCCACCTCCTACTCCTCCTCCTCCTCCTCCTCATCATCATAATAATGCTATTTACACACTTGTACAGGTCATCAGTTCAGATCTATTCCTGTCTTCAGTTCACGAGATTGACCTGTATTCAATATTCCAGTTCATTCTACCTCATATGCAGATGATATGGGAACTGGTTCTGCTGGGAGAGGTTTGAACTGTGCCGTATTATAACGATATGCTATATATCACAAATACCATATAGACATAGATAACATCTATCTGAGATGTTAATAGCATTACCATGTAAAATTTATACATATTAAATAATTGAATAGGATTATTGTAGGCGAATATTTATAAAATAATTGTAATAATTCACTAAACGTGCAAATTCATTTTGATTAAATAGATGTACCTAATGATATCCATAAGTACATTATTAATGACGGCCGTCACCTCATCGCACGTATGCTAGCAGTATCCGCACACTTAACAACATTAAGACCTAGCACATCTACACGCGATCAATACATATCGTTGACCGTTGCCACTACTACTACAGCCCCTGGTGGTGATGTCCTCTATACCCGGCGTATGTTCGTCTGCCGTACAGGCCTTCACGAGGTTATGTTCTTGTATTATCCTTAAGTCACTCTTTCCTCTACACCAGAGTAACAATAGTAATAGTAATCATGTATTAGAAGTTCTGGCTGTTTATATTGGTATGATAAATACATACAAATTATTCAATATATTTTTACTTATAATGTAAAACTTTACTATTTAAAATTTTCTAAACTTTACCATGTATTAGAAGTTATTTGTTTATATTGGTGTAATAAATAAATACAAATTATTCAATATCATTTTACTTCTAAAGAAACTCTTATTCTAATGTTAAACTTTACTATTGTCATAGCCCAAATGTCATTAAAATTAATTAATAAGATTCACAATAATGTAGACTTAGCTTTTTCATTACTGCTCTGTTATATACTAACACTTTTGTACTTTAGCATGATATGGCCCCTGAAATATACCAAAGATTATAGGCCGTATTTCACAATCCACGATTCAGAATTCACAGAATACACCACTAAGACGCAGGCACCGTAAGTTACACCAAACAGTATATACATGTATAAGAATAATGCAATTTATTTTTAAATTATACTCTCGCATTTCGTGAATTTCATTAATAATATTTATTTAATTTTCATATTAAATCATACATGTACCTACATTTACATAGCTGTAATAGTAACACATATATATTTATCTTGTTATCCCATATACATATTACATATCACTATTTAAATGTTAAATAAATTCAACTCATATTTATTTTAATCGTTACTGTTTCATATATAAATATTAAGATATCTATATTTAATAATATATTTTAATCATTTGTTTCAAACATATATTTATATATACTTTCATTTACATAGATAATCATAACTGACATTTAGTAAACAGTAAAATATTACTCTTCAATATTACAATATCTAATTATATATTTAATTTGATTTTTACTGAATTTAAAAAAAAATATCTTGTTTTTAAAATAAACTGTTTTTCGATGTAAATTCTGTCTAGATTATGTCCACCATTATAATTATCTTCATAGGCCTACCGTATCTACCTCTCTATCTGCCGTGCAGTGTATTATAATAACAATGTAACCAATACATCATTTAGGCCTCACGTGATTCTCGGAGTAACTAATCCGTTCTTCGCGAAGATGTTACAACATTGGCCTCACATCATCAGAATAGGGGAATACAACGGAGGTTAATACAGCATCAGCACAGCATCGTAACGTACCATTATCCCCTATTGGTATCGCTAATACACTCGTTTTACAATCTCTATTATATGTATCTTTACATTATCTGTATGAAATGACTTAGTTAGAATTGATTTGGTATGAAATGACTGATACCCCGTATTAATATTCCCTATATTAACATTACTATAGCCTGCATTAATATACCTATATTTATATAAATATCAATTGATACAAATTTATTAGTTAACATATTAAATGTAAGATTTAGTTTAACAATTTGTGCAGTATTATTATTTGTTAACAGTAGTAATAAGTATTATTAATTTACATTATTATTAAGGGGATCACACACACCTTGTTTTTGTGAACATATTTAGTATTTAACATTTTTTTTATTTCATAGTACTACCTAAGCCCGGGCTTTGGTACTACTCTATGATATGTTTTTTAATATCTGTAAACAAATTATTCATGATAACAGTCAAGAAATGACATAAAAAGTGATGTATACTATATATACCAGTGTTCCATAGGTTATTACCGCCTATGGTAATAACCGCGGTAATAACCGGTAATAACCTGTCCGGTAAAAACAGGTTTTTACCATGGTAAAAACCTACTAGTGTCTATATAATTTACTATTATATATTATTTATAGATTTTATATTTAATAGATAATATACAATTATAAAGTTAAATAATACTACATTAAAATCAATATTATAAGATTTTTTATATTAAAAAAAAAACTTTATTAATTTTGACTCTATGTAAAGAAAACATTTTTTAAATAAATAATATGATATTGAAATAAATGAGTAAATAAGTCAATATATATATATATAAAATATTGAATATAATAATATATTTATTTTTGCCATAGTAAAAGGAAAGCCCATTCACACCAAATAAAGCGAGCGATTTTTCAAGGATATGCGCAGTAACGAAATCGTCGAGAAATAGTTAAATATTTAGAGATATCTATAATGATGAATAGTGATATTGTCACGATATCAATGATATATTGGTGATATATCGGTAGGGGTATAGCACAGAGAGAGAGAGAAAAATCCATACGATATTGGTGAAAAATCGGCCAACTTTTTCGGTGTGACAGGGACTTAATATTGTAAAAAATAATATATATATTAAACAATAGAACTAATAATATTTTCATTGAGAAATTATTTGAATATATTCATTATTTGATTTTATACCATGATATTTAATTAAATATATTAAATATATCTATATATATTGTTAATTATATATATATATATATATATATATATATATATATATATATATATATATATATATATATATATATATATATATATATATATATAAATACTGAATAGAATATTTATTTTTATATATATGAAATTAAATATAGTTTTTACAAATATTATTTACAATACTGTATAATTATTTAGTAATATTTTCATTGTGTAATTTTATGAATATATAACACAGTATGATTTTATTTCATTTATAAAATATATCCAATTACATCAACTTGTTAATTTTACAATATAAGGGTGGCAGACCTCAAAATCCAGTTGGATTTATAATAATAAATGTACTATAAATGGCATAATAAAGCAGACAAATGTTGACAAATTTTCAAATAAATCTGCTAGATTAATTAGCCATAACATTTATATATAAATGAATCAATATTACTTTAATTTTCAATATACATTTTTTTTAAGGTATTTTATTTTATGAGTACTAGGTTTTTACCGGTTATTACCGGTTTTTACCGTAAATTAACATGGTAGAGATAGGTTTTTACCGGTTATTACCGGTTTTGCCCGGTAAAAACAGGTTTTTACCGAAAATAATGGAACCCTGATATATACTATATAATATATTCATATATATTCAAATGCTGTTTTCTCTAAATAATTAATTCACACTAACATTGAATTTATAAAGGCTATTATTATAAAAACTATTATAGCTATATTATTAATTTTTGTTGTATTATACAAATAACATATGTTTATATATTCATATATTCCCATAGGGAATTCCCATAGATATATCTTTCATAACTATAATTTTCTAATAATAGTAAAAATACAATTCTATTGAATAAATGACAATAAATAATAATTAAAAACAGTAATTTATATATATATATACACAATAGTCTATATATAATAAATTTGATAAATATATGTCAATGCAGGTATACATGCATATATTATAAATACAATACAAAGAAATAGATTGATTCAATGAATAGAATTATGTGCACCAGACTATTAATAGACATGGTAAACTGTGAAATGACATGTGTGTGCTATCACATCTCCTTAATATTATGAATTATTAATCGCATTTCTATTTTTCGATAACACAATGATAATCATATTTTGTAATAATGATAATATTTATTTTTTTAAATTGGTAATTCTAAATATACAACTTTAGTCAGTTATATCATTTATTTTAATGTCGCATTTATAAATGTGGTGTTTTTGAGAAAAAGTTATTCAACATTCCAAACACTCCTCTATTTTTAAATTTCCTACACTAAATTTATATAATACATATTTCCAGTCATATTTCTTATACCAATTGAATTATATGTAATAACATGTTAACGTTTTTAGCTTTGTCACAATAAAGTGTACAACTATAAAAAAAATCTGTGACAGTAAATTAAATTGAATTTACTAGCTTTGACTTTGAACTATTAATATTATTTAAGTTAATAAATATACTATTGTCAATTAGTTTATACCTTAAAGAATAGTGAAACCTATACAATAATAAATCTGGGTGTTATTCAAAAAGTAATACTTTGTGATCTCCTAACTTGTCTAAATCCTAGTATTTCTTAATATCTCTATTGGCCAATCATCTCGAAGCTCAGACATCTGAATAACATATATACCTTTTTAAAATATTAATTATCTACGCTTATCTAAAATGTAACATTTAGTTATTTATTTGGTTTTGTGAAGTTTTGTGAAGTTTACTATTACTATATTGCATATTATTACTATTATATACTCATATAATCAGCCAAATAGTTTATTTTATTAAATTATTATGTAATTATTATACAATACATTTATTAATAACATGTACAGGTCTATCACCTAACGGAAAAGCAAAGAAAACAACTAATATAAAAGTATTGCATTCAAAACCAGGTTATTTTCATTATATATATATGTGTATTATATGTTGAGTTTATAAGTGAATATTATTATTTATATTTAGTTCATTATATAATATGCTTGTCCTATATTACATATATGATGTACACATGTCTCTACCTAATACCACACCTTTAGTTATAAACCTATATCTACCTAATACCCCACCTATAGTCACACCTACTGCTAACTCTAATCTCTCCCCCAAGGCGTATACACAAAGTACAAGCCGTACCTGATGAAAGACAAGAACATCATCAAGCAAGTGCTGAAGGGAGTCGTACAGAAGAGGCCCCTCGAGATACAGACTGCCATGATACGCAGATATCTCTACGAGTTAACTCAGAACTTCATGATTCCTTTAGTTAGCCCCTAACCCTCACTTACTACACACTTATTTCTATTACCCTTGAATAATCATATATTTATATTGTACGCATTTTATAAATTCGAGTCTAAATTTTAATAATTATATTTATAAAAATAATATATTTTTTAATAATTTCGGTTCCTCGCGGATAAATAACATTTGCGTGTCTGCCAGGAAAGATACGTCGCGAGTCTGATGCCCCTCCAGAAGGACATATCGCCTCAAAAGTCACCCCCTTTAATCGCCAAGTTCAAAGTTGACTCTTTCATCTCTAAACTCGACTCCCTGCACGGACCTCAACAGACCTCCGGGGTCAAGGGTGACTGGAAAGGTCTCTACCAGTTAGTCCCACCATCGTTAGATAGTTCCTACATCACTATTATATCTCTTTATCTCTAGCATTCAAATGTATGTTTAGTTTTGCCTATTCGGATTTTCACTAATTTATGACTGTATTAATGTTCAATATATTTCTATTAAATAATTCTCACATGTACGATATATTTTAAATAATAAACATTTAGTACATTATTTATTTCATATTGTTCATAACATTTATTTTCTCACCCATAACTAATTAGTTTATTGAAGAGATATGTATACTATTTAGTAGTGATCCTATACGATCCCATACACTATGTACATCTAAACTAGTGAATGCATTCAGAATTATGACAAGCATTACGAGTAATTATTACAAGCATCACCATCACTACATACATTACAATTGCATTAACAACAATTACAATTGCATTAACATCCGTTATGATTGCGTAGAAAGTTCATAGAGACTGAGAACTTTGTGAGTTGGTACAGAGAACGGGAGAGAGAAGTCAATGCACAACTTAACATCCTACACATCGAGGCCTTGAGTAAATGTGTAAGTACCACCCCAACATCACCACCTCTTGGCTGTAATACTACTACTACTACTACTACTACTACTACTACTACTACTACTACTACTACTACTACTACTACTACTACTACTACTACTACTACTACTACTACTACTACTACTACTACTACTACTACTACTACTACTACTACTACTACTACTACTACTACTACTACTACTACTACTACTACTACTACTACTACTACTACTACTACTACTACTACTACTACTACTACTACTACTACTACTACTACTACTACTACTACTACTACTACTACTACTACTACTACTACTACTACTACTACTACTACTACTACTACTACTACTACTACTACTACTACTACTACTACTACTACTACTACTACTACTACTACTACTACTACTACTACTACTACTACTACTACTACTACTACTACTACTACTACTACTACTACTACTACTACTACTACTACTACTACTACTACTACTACTACTACTACTTCTACTTCTACTTCTACTACTACTACTACTACTACTACTACTGCTACTACTACTACTACTACTACTACTACTACTACTACTACTACTACTACTACTACTACTACTACTACTACTACTACTACTACTACTACTACTACTACTACTACTACTACTACTACTACTACTACTACTACTACTACTACTACTACTACTACCTCTAACTATTGTATTGCTAAGTTCATACCAAAATTGTGATTCTATATTCACATTAACTCTTTAATTTTTATGTATTTCCCATATATTTCAGGATTTGTTGGAATGGAGTAAAAATAAGGCCGAAGTGCAAGTTGTTGATTTAATACTGCGACTGAGAGACAAATTAGTAAGTGCACCTTTAGTTCAATATTGATTATTATACTTCGTAGTAAAGCTGTTTTATTGTGCGTAGTTAACATTATTTCATGAGCTTATCGTATACTTTCGCAATTAGTTTTAATTAATTATTTCTACCTTTATGTCTCGATCAAAATTCAAATTAACTTTAATAACATTATTTATAAAGCTCTTTTGCAAAATATATTTACTTTAAATTTATAATTAATTCTAAATTCTAATTTAATAATAAACACATTTCAATCTAATTATATATTTGATTAATGTTTAATTGTATTTTAATGTGATTTCAGAAAATGGAAAAACATGGTGATATTAAATTAAATTCCGACGTCATCGATAGATTAAAGCGCCACCTATCAACGATTATTGTAACTCTGCCAGCTGATTTGCAGGATGTTATTTCAAAATAGTTATTTAAAATATTTATATTATTGTTTTTAAATTTATATTTATATTTGATTCCAACGTAATCATACTTATATTTATTACAAATTCCAGAATCTGTACATAGACTTATTTAACACACTATACCGTGTATAGCATATATCTTTAGGATATTATTTATGATTAAAAGTATACAATGAATACATTTTTATATTTATTATTTATAATATATCGATTGTTTTAATTTTATTAATAAATATATATTAAATATTATAAAAAAAATTCTATATTTTTTACATAATTACAATATTTATTTTCTTTACTCCATTCTATATTATATTCTATATTTAGTCATTTTATTATACATCGTTTTATAAACCATTTATGCTGCGATACTTTAATATACTTTATACGCTAAATAAATTATATTTTAAATTACATTATATTATGCTAGTTTCATTATTACTAATAGTGAATATTAAATTAAACATAGTTGACAACTTAATTTTTACTAATATAAAAAGTGGGTTTAACTATCAACCTTGTGTTTATTTAACTATATGATATAATCAGTTAGTTGAACACAAATTAAAGTTATATTAAATTATAGATATAGCTAAAGTAAATAGATTAATTATAATCAGAACTGTTATTCATAACATAAATTTAAAAGAACGCACAGTAGTTACACAAGTAGTTACTAGTGATAACTAACCACTATAATTATAGCACAATTAAATATGTAATGTATTATTAAATTTCATTCTTCAAATTAACCCTGCAATATACGAGAAACATATATAACTATATAACATTGTTGCGTTAGTAAACTTGATAATACAACCTATTATTAACCTAAATAGATAATATATCCTGCACCATATATGTTATCATGTTAATAGCATAATAATATAAAGCATTACTAGATTTCATAAAATGATGATTATATTTTTGATAAATACAATTTTCTATTGTACCAATCACATACAGGTATATACTTATATAATGATATGATTTTAAGTTACATTCTATTAATATATTATAGAAGGTATAATTTTAATTAAATAAAGTAAAAAGTTGAATTCCATCATTTATTGAATAGAATCTCACGGATGAATGGTAGATTATTCCGGCATAACAGATTTACCCTCATCGATAGTTTTAGTTTCTTTGGCAGTAGCGTCGACAGCATCATCTGTAGTAGGTTTAGTGTCTTTGGTGGTGTCTTTAGCGGTTGTTAGATCTTTAGTCGACTCAGCATATCTCATAGACTCTGACTCTTCCTTCCTAATAAATAGAGGCAGTAATGAATGGCGATAAGTATGTATAAGTGTATTTAATACATGTATGAACATACCTTTATTATAAACTACTATATATGTTAGTTAATGTCTATAACTTAAAGATACTTGATGAATAAATAACTAGTATTATTTTTAGATTTTCACTAATATATATCATTATAGTTAATAGTAATATTAAATTTGTTTTAAAATGTAATAATACATATTTAGAAAATTTAGCCATCATATTTAACTACAACCGTTTATGGTATAATATAGAAACTCAACTTAAATATAAGAATGAAATGATGTATGTATAATGTGTATATTAATGTATATTAATGTGTATATACTTATCTATCAACCTACCTATACACCATCACACTCTTGCTAAGGTTTAATATCACATACATTTATACATTATACATCTACTATAACTGAAATCACTCATGGTATAGTCATATCACACAACCATTGCGAGATAAAGAAGAAAATATTTAGAAAAATTAAATAATTTATTCCACTTGTGATTTATTCCAATCTTATATGGCAATAATAGTGATATATTAAGATTATAGCAATAAGTTTGAATTTTATGATGATATTATTGTGATAAAATGGCATTATTATAGTATTATCTCAATAGTGTTTATTCCCACTTATACTGATGGGGAATCACAACATTCTTTTTCCTTCAAACAAAATTGTATCTATAACTATCTATAAATTTGCTTGACATTTTCAGATATTCTATTTTGTCAAGCATTTGTGTAGACATTTTTTATACGAACATATTCCATTTATCAAGCAACTATCTAAGAATTGTTGTTGTCAGTAATTAAAAGTTCATCGACTCATCTAATTTACTACGACTATAGCTGTATAATCTTTGATTGCAAGTTGTTTTACATGATTGCTAATTGATATATTTGACGATTATAATTGTGAAATATCGCTATAGCGAGCAACTATCGAGAAATCGTAACGATGAAATTACTCGATGCTTGTTTCCGATGCAAATGTTACGGGTGAACCGCCATAATTATATAAGACTATAGAGTATTAGTAATAGAAAATATAACCTACTCTATATTCTTACGGCCAGGGCCGGCTTAAGGGGGGGGGCAAATCGGGCAATTGCCCGGGGCCCCAAATTTTGGGGGGCCCATGAATTATTTGAGAAATTTTTTTTTTACTATTTATATGAAAAAATTTTTTTTTTTATAAAACTATTTTTCTTATATATTATTAATTCTAATTCAAAAAATAAAAATAATATAATAAATTAATTAAATATGAGTAATTTAGGCCGATTTGAAAAATGAATTTTACAAAAATTTACACGAAGATATGGTGGAAACAGCTACATGAAGATTTTGGAGCACATGCTAATAGTTATAACATAGATCTTCTCACACATCTCTGATTGTTAGATAAAATAGTATGAAACGGATTGATAAATAATTGTTTGATAAACTAGAAGGTGATAAATGATAAACGTATTAAGGGATTATTAACCATAGTTGAATATTAACAATTTATAATTCTATAATTAGTTTACAAAACAAAAAGTATACTTTTTTTTATTAAAATTAAATATGATTTATATAATAAGATATATTTTAACTATGATTTCTGATATTTGTAAATGATTATATTGATTATAAATTACGAAAAACGATATTCTATATAGATTTATAATTGTTATAGTAATTAAAAAAATATATATTTTCAAAATAATTAATTTTCTCTATATTATGATCGTATTAATAAAATGTGTATATTATCATAGTGTATATATTATTATAGTTGTATTAGTACACATAATATATATATATATATATATATATATATATATAATAGTTTTAATTTAAATAGGATTATTCTGCTTTAGGTTATTCCTATAGTATTTTTAATAATGTCTATTGATGAAAGGGAATTATGTACATAAAATGATTATCTTTTTCAACATACTATTATTACAGAAAGATATTATATTTATTGAAACAGATATTATTTATAAATATATATATATAACATAAATATAATACTAAGGGCATTTTTGCAATTATCCACCTATTACTTACAAATGAATGTTAGATTGACATCACCCTCATCTATCTATTTACAAATAAATACACACAATGGCGATATTCGTATTGGATAATAGTTGATAAGTTATCACTGATAACTACATAATTGAAGAAATACAAAATTCAAAATATTATATTATATATCAGTGTATTCAATTCCAGATATATCACATGTAGCCTACATGATGTAGGTAGGTAACAATTATCGTTATTTATATCAAATTAGGTACTATTATTATATAAGTATTTATTGATTTACGATTGTACGTTGAGATTCGTTATCACTGATAATTTATCACATCGGTCAATATTTAGCTACCGATCTATTAGCATTTTTTAAATAAAAATATAATTATAATAGATTATAGAGCTCAAAGTTATGAAAATGCCAGCAATATCTCTGGAAGATTCAACGACATGAAATATATTATAATATACCATAGTCCATTAATGGACTATGGTCAATATGGATCCACATATCTACACTGTGTATTCCTTAAATCTGGTTGGGCAAAATGCCGTTAAATCTTCGAAAAGTGTAGCAATATTCTTTCAAAGAATATTGCGAATACCAGTAAACTCGGACCAGGTAAATTCGGACCAGGTAAACTCGGACCACTTTTTAGGTAAACTCGGACCACTTTTAAAGTAAACTCGGACCACTTTTTAAAAACATAAAGTAAACTCGGACCACTTATTAAAAACATAAAGAAGATTCGGAACACTTTTAAAATAACTATATTTTGTATATTTCTATAATATAATATGCTTTAACTTACTTCCACCTTATATAATTATATTATATATGTTAAATACATTATAAAAAGAGTCATTTAATATGATATTTTTGTGGAATTATATACATAAATAGGTAAACATTTAATTTGAACTCGCACCATTTTTGAAGTAAACTCGGACCACTTGTGAAGTAAACTCGGACCACTTGTGAAGTAAACTCGGACCACTTATTAAAATAAAATTATAAAAATAACTTATATATTGTATACTTCTATCATAATAAATATAGCTTCTATCGTGGGTCTCGTCGGTGATATACATAGAGCTAGAGAGAAATTTCTCTCTAACTATGTGGTGATATACGACAATTTTAATTATGTTAAGTTATTAAATGTTATTAAAGTTATTAAATGATAAATTATGTATGTGTAGTAATATCGGAATACTCGCAATTATATACAGTGAAATTATACTTTTAACTTATAAGTTAAAGCATATTATATGTTAGAACAAGTGACTTTTTTACTGGTCAAGGGCTAACGCTCCTTGTGTAAGGGTTACTTGTGTATTGTGTTACTTTTTTACTAAAAGTAGTTACTTTATTACTAAAATAACTAAACATTATTACTAAAAGAACTTTATTACAAAAAAAAACCTCCAAAAATTAAAACTTAACCCAACCTAACCACAACCGTGAAAATAACTATATAAATAAATATACTTTTATAAGTTCACTCGTGAAGTAATGCAGCTAAAAAAACCACCAACAATTAAAACTTAACCCAAACTAACTACAACCAAATCCACCTAAACCCAAACCCAACACAAACCCAACCCAAACCCAACCCAAACCCAAACCCAACCCAACCCAACCCAAACCCAAACCAAAACCCAACCCAAACCCAAACTTTTAACTTATAAGTTAAAGCATATTATATGTTAGAAATATACAATATATATATATAAACTATAGTTTATACTAAAAGTAGTTACTTTATTACTAAAATAACTAAACATTATTACTAAAAGAACTTTATTACAAAAAAAAACCTCCACAAATTAAAACTTAACCTAACCTAACCACAACCGTGAAAATAACTATATAAATAAATATACATTTATAGGTTCACTCGGGAAGTAATGCAGCTAAAAAAAACCTACCAAAATTAAAACTTAACCCAACCCAAACCCAACCAAATCCACCTAAACCCAAACCCAACACAAACCCAACCCAAACCCAACCCAACCCAAACCCAAACCAAAACCCAACCCAAACCCAAACTTTTAACTTATAAGTTAAAGCATATTATATGTTAGAAATATACAATATATATATATATAAACTATAGTTTATACGGTTGGTCCGAATCTTCTTTATGTTTTTAATAAGTAGTCCGAGTTTACTTCACAAGTGGTCCGAGTTTACTTCACAAGTGGTCCGAGTTTACTTCAAAAGTGGTGCGAGTTCAAATTAAATGTTTACCTATTTAAATATATAATTCCACAAAAATATCATATTAAATGACTCTTTTTATAATTTATTTAACAGATATAATATAATTATATAAGGTGGAAGTAAGTTAAACCATATTATATTATAGAAATATACAAAATATAGTATTTAATAAGTGGTCCGAGTTTACTTTATGTTTTTATAAAGTGGTCCGAGTTTACTTTAAAAGTGGTCCGAGTTTACCTCAAAAGTGGTCCGAGTTTACCTGGTCCGAGTTTACCTGGTCCGAGTTTACTGGTACTCTATTCTTTGACTTCATCGCAAATCAATATAATTTATTTAGCCAAACTATATAAAGAATATATTTACATCTAGATTAAAGAAGAATATAATATTTTATATTAAAAGCATTATCGAATATAAAATGGTGATCGCAAGCAGATTCTGTTAGTGCACTCTCTTGTGGACTTCTTATAATTACATAATTTATATCTGATATTATATATGTTAAAATATAACGTAATGAATTACATTACTAGAGTCAACGTATTTATTCAATAAAATGCAAGAATTTGAGAATTCAATATCATGAAAACCGTTGAACTAATTACTTTGTAGAATAAAGTTGATGAGAAAAGTATTGCAATTAGATTACATTGAGATAATAGCGGTAATACAAATAGTTATGCACTCTATAAATCAGTGGTTCCCAACCTATGGGACATTGAGTATTTTTTGTAGGTAATGAGTCAATTTCTAAAAAATAATATAAATGCTTTTATATGCAAATTGGATTTATGGACGAGAAAAATTTAAGATGGAAATATATATTTAAATATATGTATATTAATGTTTATATGATTATTTTATGATTAAAGTACAATAGTAACAAAATAAAATTGTCATTGGGTCATGGTATATTTTTTAATTAAGAATTATAAAAATAGGGTCACGGTGAAAAAAGGTTGGGAACCACTGCTCTAAATATATATGCGAGAAAAGAAATTATTATGAGGAGTTGATTAAAGTATACAAACAAATTACAAAATAATTAGTATAATGATAAGATATGATAAAATTGAAGAGTTATAAATATTAGTTTTTGCTAAAATGGCCCATTTAATATGTTATTCAATTATTATGGGGCCCATACGTTTTTTTTTGCCCGGGGCCCATAGTATGCTTAAGCCGGCCCTGCTTACGGCGGTTCACGCAACACGTGCATCGGAAACAAGCGTACTGTAGTACGATGCGCGGTGGCGACGTTCCCCGGTGCCACGGTTGATGCGTAACGAACCTATCCGCATCGAACACGCTCGACTCGTCACCCATCGTCTTGTCGGCAGCGTACTGCGAATGTAGGATAGCCTTCTCCGTCTGTAGCACTTGCTTCACGAATATAGTGTCTATCTTCATGAACATGTGTACGGTCACGATCGACTGTGGGCAAGGGGAGGTTGGGAATTATTGATAGGTGTATATTACAAAAGATTTCCCGAAGGAAATATATTTCACTCTTGTACATTTGTGTAACTTAATAATTTGATATGGCGCCATCTAGTGTTAATATTTAGATAATAATACTTTTTAATATTTATTGTAATTTTGAACTGATAGCTATACATCAACTGTAAATATTTCAATAATATTAGTTGTATTTTAAAATACTAAAATTAGTATAGAAAACTATATGATTATATATATATATGTTAAAGTATAAGTATGTATTTGTAATACCTACTTAAAGCACATTATATTCAAAGGTTAAAAGTAAAATATTAATTTAAAATTTTCTAATCTTAACGAATCCTAAATTGATATACTCATATTTTAATTAATCAAGTAAAATATTATATTTGTCATAATAACCCAGCAAACAGTAATAGCCTTATAATAGTAGCATAACAGCATATTTAATAGCCTCAATTATTAGAATAGCAGCATATATATACTTTTAAAATCAATAGCAGCATAATATTAGCATAATAGATTTTAAATAGCAGCATAACAGCAGCATAATAGCATGACAAATTAATAGCAGCATAATATACATTTAATAGCAGCATAATATCACAATGTAAACATTTTATGCTATTACATATGCTGTTATGCTGCTATTATACGGCTATTACTGTTTGCTGGGTAGGTATACACGTACCTAGTATACTAGTAGGTACTACCTACTATACTATTAAGTATAGGTACTAACGTTCAGAATAACGTAGGACACAGCGATGATGTTCATGAGGATGTTGGAGTAGGTGTAGATGTCAAACTTCTCCTTGCATCCCTGTAGAATATGTGGGCGTATTATAGCGAATCGTTACGTACGACACATGTTAGAAGAGGTGATCACTATGTGCTATAGCGCATATATATATATATATAGCTATGTAAAAAGTAGTTATGTTATACATATTTATTCAATATATTATGTGATATGAAATCAAACCATAACAGCATATTTAAATATTTATTATAATAAATGTTATCATAATCCTATATATTTATATAAATAAGTATAGGTATTTTATTAGATTGGTTTTTATTTACAATTGAAAAGAAAATAATTATTTGTGGAATTCCCCCACCAATTTCAAATCCTTAAACAAAGTACAGCTATGCATATATATATATATATATATATATATATATATATATATATATATATATATATATATATATATATATTTTTATATATATATATATATATGTATAGATATATAATTGATGGGCAACAACAACAGAAAATAGGCATATTATTATGAAGCCATTTAGAAGAAAACATAAAATATTATTATAATTAACAGAAAAAAAAAATTATTATTAAAATTCTTCTAATAAATATTATAATAATAATTATTATATATATATACAACACGCTTATAGTAACCTGCTGGTTGATGTATCTGTTAGTGCCATTCTTCATGCACATCTTCTCGTTAACGATATCGTAGCGACCGTTGGCCGCGGGTTTAGGCTCCAGCTTGCAGCAACTAGCCGGCACCACGTATTTGTTGGCCGCCACCCACGACGATTGTGCGTAGTCCGCGTAGTTTATGTATCCGCAGCAGGCGAACTGGGGAGGGGTTGTGGGCGTAGTGTTAATGTGGTGGTGCTGGTGGGGCTTATGGCGGTGCATCAACGTAATCTGATTGGTGTATGTATTAACAGAAAGCGAACTGGAGAGGGGTTGTGGGCGGGCATGGTGTTATTGTGGTGGTGCTGGTGGGTCTTATAGCGGGGCATCAACGTGATCTGATTGGTGTAGGAAGCGAACTGGGGAGGGGTTGTGGGCGTAGTGTTAATGTGGTGGTGCTGGTGGGGCTTATGGCGGGGCATCAACGTAATCTGATTGGTTTATGTATCAACAGAAAGCGAACTGGGTAGGGTTGTGGGCGGGTATGGTGTTAATGTGGTGGTGCTGGTGGGTCTTATAGCGGGGCATCAACGTAATCGGCGGTGGGGCTTAGATATACACAGCAATCGAACTATGGCGGAGTGTGGGAGTAACTTAGTGGGGCTCGTGGAACTAGTGGGGTACACATAGCTGCGTATACAACGTTTATTTATATACTCGTATCTTAATATGGTATTATTGTATAAATGTATTATTGTTAGGTATTCAATTTGTGTGTACCTATTCCTATTTATGATGTAACTTATCAAGTTAACTTATGGGTATATATGTATGTTGGTTTGTCCCTACCTATAGGTTATAATTACAATTATAATTATCTTATCTAGCATCATGTTTCTGTGATAATCCTGGTCCAGATTTGATAATATATATTTATAACAATATATATTCTACTACGGCACACTATTTTATAGTTTATTTAGATGTAAATATTATAATGTTTCGCTAAATCATTATAAAGTCTTCAATATGACTTATAAATTAATATAAAGTGATTTTACCACACTATTGTTATTAGGCATATTCACTAAATATAAATGTTAAGTTTAAATAACTTCGTTAAGTTTAAAGTGATTTTTACACCATAAAATAGTAGGATATTCCTACTTGATATAAACCTACCAAATATAAAATTATTAATAAATAATGTTTAAAAGGGGTACCCCACTACCAGAATTTCCGGAAATGTTTGCTAAAGTGATTTTCTAGAAAGTTGTAGAAGGATACCCCTTTAAAGTTACTATATTTCTGTCAATTTTCTGGAAAGTAAGGTGGTATCCCACTACAATTGTAGTTAACTTGCTAGAAAATCATTTTCTAGAAAACCTTGCTGACATTATTGTCGGAAATACTGGATACCGTGGATACCGTGCATCCCATAGGATACCCCCTTAAAGGAGAACATATAGGTATACCCATTGTATACGTTATATCGTCCATATATAGATAAGGATATAGTAAATATCAAAGGGCACAAAATACAATCTAACTACTTCTCACTACATTCACTTATAACAACCTAACATAACTCACTTACTTCACAATCATAGAGGAATATATTCATATTATTTAATAGGACTATATTGAAATAAAATTTAGAATATTAAAATTGAATAAGAGATATAATATTAAGAATTTTGTTAATTATCATTTAATTAGATTTTTATTATTTATTTGTTAATTATTTATATTTAATAAATTAAGATTTAGTTTACATGTATATTCAGTGAATATTATTCACACATAGGTATACATACTTATAAGAATGTGTAGGTAATATAAAATTAGTTAAATGTTTATATAACTTATCCACCCAAGTAGGTTTAATTACTTATTTACTATGTATATAATATGCATATTCGATAGAAATATGTACGTGTATGTTACTAACTGTTTGTTGAATGCTATCCATGTTCTGCGTGAACTTTACATCTCTGATATTGTACACTTTACCTGTTGGTTTAGTTTCCGAGATCAACACACGTGACACACGTGACATCCCACGTACCATCCCACGTGACATCGTTAACATCCCACGTGGTATTTACTAATTATTTATTATTATCAAAGATTTGTGGAAAATGTTCAAATTAATTATATACTTTTGTTATATTTATTAAATTTGTTATATGCCTAAGTAATATAACACATAGATAATTTACATAATATATATAATATATATAATATATATATATATATATTTAACAAATAGATAATATACATAAGTTACATAATAAATAGCTAATACCATAGTTATTTTTGATAAAATGTTGCATACTTTGTTTTGTCTTCTCGTCATCATTCTATATCATTAATAAATATTAACGTATGTATACGTATGTATTTTAGGATTTAATATTAAAGTATTAAATATATATATATATATATATATATATTTAGGTTGTATGTATTTAAGTATATATAGTAGTATATTATTCGAAGCTCCCATATATCTATCTCTATATACACACACACACACACACACACATATATATATATATATATATATATATATATATATATATATATACTATAGTACACTATTGTACTTATCAACATAACAGGTGATTACGAAATACTAACCACTAGAATGTTCCCAAAGATCATCAGACACATTGTGAACACCATCGCAACAATGGAGAACACGATGAACTATGTTACGTAATAATGATGATAATACGTAATATATTATAAGTGTATATATATATATTATCATATTTAGCAGATTTAGGTATAATTATACTTAGTATCTAAGTACTAAGTAGTACTTAAGTACATTTCTGCTTATCGATACAATTACCCTAATATATATATAATGTATGTATGTGTTTGATATGTATGTTATTAACATAATAATTATTAAATATATGATATAGTCTATATATATATATATAGATAAATTACGTATCATATTAATGTGATAATATGTCAATAATAACAACAAGTGTGGAATGATTCCTAATAAGGTCATGTCCACTAACTATACGCATAGCGTTAATGTCCTCGAAGAAGCAGCCGACCACCCCTATGATTCCTTGAGCCACACTGGCCAGTCCTATGATGAAGAACACCATAGCGAAACCCCGTAAAACGTCCGAGGAGAAGTTAAACAATTGTCCGAAGAATAACTGTATGGGTATAGTGGTGTAGAGGTACAGGGGTGTAGGGGCATAGGGGTTTAAGCTTGTAGGGGTGTATGCCTTACACTAAAGGGGTATAGGGGTGTATGGGTGTAAGGCCTACACTATAGGCCCTACACTGTAGGGGTATAGGGTATAGGGGTATAGGGTATAGGGGTGTAGGATTGTAGTGGTATAGTGTAGATATAGGTGAAGGTGCAGGTGTATTCGTTTAGGTATATGTGTATACACAGGTGTAGATATATCTACACACTGTGTAGGTCCTAAACTATAGGTCTTACCTGTGTAGGGGTACATGTGTATAAGTGTAAGTGTTTGTTTAGGTATACATGTTTAGGTATTTAGGTATACGTATATAGGTGTAAGTGTATATGTATATATGTAGGTGTGTAGGTGTATATGTGTATTTGTATATGCTGAGGTATATGTGAGCTCATACACCTATATGTGTAAGTGATTCGATATGTTGTATATATACTATAGCTATAGCTGTAGGTATATGAGGACATATGTTAATGATGATGATGATGATGATGATGATGATGATGATGATGATGATGATGATGATGATGTTAATGATGATGATGATGATGATGACATGAACACGTGTGTATTATTGCATTCATGTGTATATGCATGTATGCATGTACGACGTACATTGTACGTACGTTTGTACTAATAATACAATCATAATAAATGTGCAGATACTTCAATAATAAATCATCGTTATATCAATACGAAAGTGTAAACGTGTGTACCGAAGGAATGTTACCGTACTGTTAATGATATGTTTGTATCATGGGGGGATAAATACAGTTGTTTGTTCAGTCATTACTTGAAGGTTACAATTGAAGTAGTAACTATTAGGTGTGTAGTATGTAAGTATGAACACTGTGACCTAGTGATCTATAATATAATTAGGTAAGATAATCTATTTATAACTTATATACTATGAAAATGAGGCTATAGTATTTTATATATAAAAGTGCGGTATTTACTACAAACGTGGACAAATGAGAATGGATTTAACTAAATTAGAATATGTATTACAATGTTACACTCACTACCTACATTATGATTTATCTATAATTTTTTTTTCATATTTTGATTGATAAGGTATAACTATTTGAAGTTAATAATCTATTTATTAATATTTATCAATATTACTGATATGTATGTATACGTGCAAGGATATTCATTATGTTTAATATAATACATATATATATATATTACACTATAGATCTATACTCGAGTATCTACAAAGAGTTTGAAAAGCAATATCGTTGAAAAAATCTTTGGTAACTATAATAGTAACAATGTAACAAAGAAAATTAGGTAATATATAATAAACTACATTTATTTATATAATATTTATTAATTTATTTATAATTAAAGTAATCAAGGTAACCTATTATAGTATACAATTTGTATATCGTCTCCCCTTGCCACCCCTACCTCCGTACTAACGTCGATGTGAGATCGCTGATTCATGTTCCAGTTGATATTAGTGTTGCTGATCACCTCGTCATCTAGGTCTTTGTTCATTATCGCCATACCCGCGCTGAACATCATTATTCCGTATAACTAAACGTGATGATTAGATCATTGTTTAGCGTGTATGACGTAATGTGTGACGTCATTAATGTGTGATGTCATTAATGTGTGACGTCACTGGTGTATGACGTCATTACGATATCGCAATCGATACGAGTATACTCGTATACGCGTTAATGTTTAATATGCATAGCTTATACATTAGTAGTTATGTAATTATATAAATATACAAATATATATATATATATATATATATATATTAATTATTATAATATATTTTAGAGGGCCTTCAATAGTTATACAAAGAAACTTTCTGTAAGTCGAATGAGAAGAAAATAAAATAAAATGAAAAATAACAAAAATAAAATTAGAAAAATCATTTCCATCAATGATTATTCTATTATATTCTATATATATGGAAGGCGAATTTGAATCAATCTTTGTGACCGAGGTTTGCATTAAAATTCGCCCCTTGAATAAATAAATATAAATGGAATAATACTAACACAAGATATCAAAAAATAAAAGGTCAACTATGTACACATATGTGACCAAGTGGAAGCAACTTTAAACTAGACTATTTCATAATAAATAATAAATGAAAAACAGCCAAAAAACTGCCGATCATATACTTCTTTGTTAGAGTAGTAACTGACCACCGCAATGTCATACAACTTCTACAGTTAAGTCTATGCTAAAATAAAAAGAAAAATCGTATAATTCTATACAATATAACTGGATATGCCTGACAAAATATAATGATTTTAGGAAGACATTTTTTACCAAACTTACAGACAAATTCAGTAATCTAAAAGAAACGGAAACTACAGTATCAGCAAAAACAACATATGACATTTTCGAACCTGCATGCAGATACACAATGAGATAGATAATATCATTAAAAGAAAATAAAAGACGGAAAATATTAAATTAAAATACTACACGAAGCAGCACAGATTAGAGAGTCCAATCAATCACAAAAGAATATAGATACATATAAATATGCATATGAAATAATCTATAATATATATGATACTGTAAAATAAACTACATTCAAAAATAGATAGATACAATTACGATAGTCCTATCGAACAATAAGTAAGCAGCAACAGGCCAAGCTATAGCTTCTGTATACAATTGTATACAATCAAAAAATGAAGAAGTATACCTTATGCCATATGACATGCTCATTTTAAAGAACTAATAGGTGATCAACCAACGTTTTCTAATAAAGATATATCAACTATAAATGATAAAGTACTAAACATAAATACCGGCATATTCACAATATATGAATTAATAAAAGCCATTAGTCAAAAAAAAGCCAACATCTTGTGAACTAGATAAAATACCACTGGATATCTAGAAAATATATACTATTCAGGAACTCCTACTAAAATGTTGCAATAATGTGTATACACAAGAACAGATTGACAAATGGAAAAAAGATTATATAATACCATTCCCAAAAAAGGGAAATTTAAGCACAACAAAAACTACTGCGGTATTACACTGACATATCAGCCAAAATCTACAATATAAATTTTGTTAAAAATATAAATAAATATAAATAATTAAAAAATATCTAGTACTAAGGTTAAATTCTATAATTGTTGTAATTGAGGATTTAGTTATTTTATTCTCTATTATTTAAAATATATATATGCCGGCATAATTTGTCGTCTTATTTTGCTGTATATTTTGGTGTGAACACAGATTTAAATGCTTTTAAACTGAATTATACCAGAACTAGATCCAATGTCACGCAAAAATCATATTTAAAAACGGATTTATAACTAGCAATTCAACTTCAGGACAAATACTCACAATAGGGATAATTATTGAAGGTGTACATTCTAAATAGTTACGTGCTACTCTATTATTTATTGACTTCTCAGAGGCATTCGACAGCATACACAGAGTAAAGATTAAATACTACTTACATCATATGTCATACCTGAAGAAACCGTAAATGCAATAATGATATCCTATTGAAATATGCGATAAAATTTACGATCACCTGATGTTGCCACTACATTATTTGTTACCACAGCAGGCTTCTAAGGTGACATACTTGCGACGTTAGTAATTATAAGAGGTCTCGATTATATACTGATAACATTACTAGACTTATAGGTTATTACTAAACCTATATATTTATAAATAATGATATCGGCTTCACACTTGTCAAAAAAAGACTAGACGTCACCAAGCTAAGGTCATAGATATTGATTACTCGAATGACCTTACATTATTAATGGATACACTGACAGATGACACAACGCTATTACACAGAATAGAAGAGGTATCCGAATATTAGGTATGCAAATAAACATTGGAAATATAGAATACATGATTTTAAATCACAGACAAGCTAAACAGCCTATAAGGAGACGAGATCAAGAAAGTAAACGATTTAAAATATCTGGGTTGTTATGTCTCATTAACTGTACAATATGTAAACGCAAGACTGGAAGAGAAAAGCTGGGCATACTTAAACTCAATTAATAAACCCAAGTCGTCAAATATAACTGATAAACTAAAGAGAAATGTCTTCATAGATAAAGTTGGGTCTCTATATAACCTGGACGTTGACCAAAACTTTAGAAAAACAACAACATTACAATTATTCGCGAATGTTGAGAGTAGAACTAACTAATTCATGGAGAGATCATACGAACAATATAGAATATATCCCGCCGACCTGTATATCGATAAGCTAGTAAAGATTACGTTTCAGCGGACACTGTTGACGTTTAAAACTGAATTCGCAGCAGATGTTCTCCTCTAGTAACCAAGTTGACTTAAGTCATGGTCAGGGCCGGCTTAAGCATACTATGGGCCCCGGGCAAAAAAAACGCATGGGCCCCATAATAATTTTATAACATATTAATAGGCTCATTCTATCAATAACTAACATATCTAGGTGACTAACATATACAGATCACTATTAAATGTATATAAATAAATTATATATTATTATTATACGTGTAAACAAAATTATGTAAAAATATATAAAATCTTTAAATTTTGAGTTTTAAAAATGTTGGTTTTTAATATCTATTTACATGTTTCGTGTGAAGGTGGTCCCCTTTAAGATATGTATAATATATAGAGGGGGGTATCCTTCACTCCCTGTAAATAGGTAGTAAGTTGCACCCTTAAAACCATTGCAATATAATATTATATAAGTTAATCTAAAAATTAATTAATAAAAAATAAAAATGATATAAGTATAATTAAATATATTTACTATAAATATATTTATATTACTCTATTATTATTCTACAAAATGAGTATTATGTATTATATATTAAGTATCAATTTAATTAATTAGCTTGATTATAAATATAATGTATACAGGCTTAAAAGTATTTATTGTGTCAGATAATTTCATAGAAAATTATTTATAAATTTAAGTTTCTAGAAGCTTCTCTCTTAAGTGTAATTATTTGCCATTTAATATAGATATATTCTTATAACAATTTCTACATTTGTATATACTAGTCCACCATATATTGTATATATTATTATTCGGATATTCTATTCCTTTGAGGTACATATCAATACAGTATAATATATTTTTAATAACGAATTATCTTATTTACTATTCAATAATTTCTGATTTCAGATGATATATATATATATATATTATTTATATAATATAATTAGTAATAACTACATGATTATCTTTTTTATATACTTATCAATTAATTTGTCAAATATTGGTAGAAAATAGTTATTTTGAACTTCTTATATGATGTAAATTCCATATTTGATCATATATTAACATTATACTAATTATTTGTAATTTATTTTGATTGTATACTCCAATAAACTCATCATAATCATTTCTTTTCTCGCCTATATATTTAGGGAGTGTATACATATTTTTTATTAATTCTATTATCTCAATTGAAACTAATTGCAACACTTTTCTTATCGACTTTATTCTACAAAGTAATTAGTTTCACATTTTTCATAAAATTGAAGTTTCAAATTCTGGCATTTTATTGAATAAATACGTTGACTCTATTAATGTAATTTACGTAAAGTAATACCTACATATATAATATCAGATATAACTTATGTAATAATAGGAAATACACAATATAAAGCATCAGCTTGTCATGACTATCTTATATTCGATAATGCTCTAAATACAAATTAGTATATGCTTTCTTAAATCTATATGTTAAAATATTATATATTTAGGTTAGCTATATACATTATATTGATTTAGTATGAAAGCACAAATATTGCTGAAATTATAGAAGATTCAACGGCATTTTGCCCAACCAGGTTTAACGAATGCGCAGCTCAGGGGGTCCATATTGCTGATGAGACTATGGTTTATTATAATATCTTGTATTTCATTTAATCTTCCAAACAAATTTCTGGCATTATCATAACCTTGAGCTATATAATATTTTATATTTAAATAAAATTCTAATAAATCATTAGCTAAATATTGATCAATGTGATAATTAATCTCTACGTACATCAATAAATATTAAATAAGAATACCTTAATTGGTATATATGATGACGATTGTTAATTTATCTATATGTGATATGCCTGGAGTTGAATCTAATCAGTAGACTCAACTGGTATACTATACTATTTAGAATTTTGTATTTCTTGAATTATTTAGTTCTTACCTATTCCTATTCTCATTATAATATCGCCATTGTGGGTATTTATATGTAAATATATAACTGAGTTATGTCAATATAAACATAAATGTATAAGTATGTACAAGTTGGCTAATTGCAAAAAAAAATCATTTATTATTATATTTAGATTATAGGGGAAAGGTGGGTAGTAGTGACAGTTTTGAATATATTGCAATAACTCTTAAACTATTGATCCTCTATATAACTTTTTTTTATATTGTATATAAATTAATATTATCTAAATAATTGCTATTAACATTTTTTAATATAATCATTAACACTTGAGATAACGAGGGTGTCATTACTATACTCCAATGCGTGTATTAATGACACCCCGAGGGTAGTCGTGACATGTTGATCATAATTGATCGTAGAAATATTTCCAATAATCATAAATTAATATGAATTAAATTTTCTTGTAGATATTAAATTCATATTTAGTATAAGACTTTAATTTTCTATTTTCCATTAAATATCAAGGAATTAAAAATAAAAATACTTTTATAAAAACTTATGACGTAATTTTTTAAGAATATATTCACAAAATCGATTAATTGATTTAATTTATTTATATTGAAAATTAAGGAAATAAAAAATACTTATGTCAATAAAGCTTGTGAATACCCACAACTTTCGTATATAAATAAATTTAATTGGACTTGTAGTTTTTGAGATACGTGTGGTGTCATTACTATACACCTTTCACTACTATCCACCTTTCCCCTACATATATATTTATTATTATATATATATAGGTAATACTATATAAATAATACCAATTTCAATAAATATAAATATAATTTATATCTGTAAATAGTCTAGTAAAAAAGAGAATCATTTTTTTACACAATTTCATCAATAGTCATTATTAAAAAATAAAACTATAAAGCAAAATACTCATATTTGAATTAAAACTACATATACTACACAAATATATGCACTATGAGAAGATACGAACCTAAATATTTTTTAATACCAGGGCGTAGATAGAGAAAACCAATTATTTTGAGAAAAATAATATCGAAAATAACAAATTAGTCTGAATTACTATTATACATCTATATATAAAATATCGTTTTCTTTATAATTTATTATCAATATAATTCTTTAATATATCATACATTATAGTTAAAATATATCTGAATCATATTTAATTTTAATAAAAAACTTTTAAAACTTTAATATTTTTTTCTTTTTTTCTTAATCTATAGTGGTTAATATTCCCGTAGCACTTGTCTCTAGTATCATTTATCGCCTTCTAGTTTATCAATCAATTATTTATCAATTCATTTCATACTATATTATCTGACAATCAGATATATGTGAGGTGGTCTATATCACATAGACTCGATGTGATAATTATTAGTATTATCTCCAAAATCTTTATATACGTGTTGTCACCATATCTTCGTGTAAATTTCGAAATTTTGTAAAATCCACTTTTCACATCTTCCTAAATGACTCATATTTAATTAATTTATTATATTATTTTTATTTGTTTCATTAGAATTAATAATATATTAGAAAATAGAATGTATACAATAATTAATTTTTGTTATATAAATATTAAAAAAAATGTTTCTCAAATAATTTATGGGCCCCCTAAAATGTTGGGCCCCGGGCAATTGCCCAGTTTGCCCCCCCCTTGAGCCGGCCCTGGTCATGGTAATCATAGCCCAGGAATACCAAGTAAAACATATGTTGATAAATTAGTCGAGGAAATACTTCGTAGACAAATTAACTTCCAAGCGTGACGGAAAACAGAGACGAGTGCAGAGATATATGTCACGTGTAGCCGAGAAAGGTTGACCTTTCAAGATCAGGCAAGTGCTGCACTAGGTATCGGGTATAGGAGAAACTCGGTTACGGTCATAATGCAGATATAGTTAACAAGTTATACCTGTATACTTAAACTATAGTAATCTATACATGACTAAACCGTAAGCCAAACTCGTATAATTAATGTTAATATGAGTATAGAATGCCACAAGAGAATATTATTGTAATGCATTTATGGTATATATACTTTTATACTAATAAAAGTATACTTTTAAAATCGTGATTTAATAACTACCACACCTAAGTAATATACAATAGAAATTGATTATTGGTATGTTAATTACTATGTTAATGTTAATGTTAATGTTAATGTTAATGTTATCTACCTATGTTAATTAAAAAACTTAATTATAGTAGATGAATGACACATACAATGGTAGTCATGATATATACAACTGTAGTACTCGTTAGACTAATAGTACTACCTTATTAAACGCACACTTTAAAAGATAACAGCTTCCACTACAGTGTAATCCGTATATTGTATACACTACACTAGCGATGATCACTAATTAACTATAGTTTCACTTTATTAACTATACTGTAAACTATAGAAGTAATTATATAAATAATTATACATATTGAACGCGATGAAACTAGATATATGTCAACATAATTAAATATTATTATATTGTATATATTATATAATATAAGTTTATAAGTATTAGTTATCTTTCACTCTATTTTATAACCATATATGGTTATCAAATAGAATGAAAGATAACTAATACTTATTGATTTGTATGAAACATAGACATAATACATCATGTATGAATATGCATTAACATATCTGAAACTATTAACATATGTGGAATAACGAATTACAATATATACCCGATAAGTCATATTACTTATGTCGACTTATTGAGAGTCTACTGTGTTATATATATATAACTCAAACACACACACAAGCGCGCGCACGCGAAATCAAACTAATATACACACACATACACACATATATGTGTACGAACACACACACACACATACACACATACGAACACACACAAATATATGTACTTACGAATACAAGCGTGCTATGCAGTACAAAGCAGAATATTCTTTCCGATTCTTTAGTCATTTTAGTTGTAGGCGTGTTCGTATACGTTAACTAATGTTATATTATTTATTATCAATTTTATTAACTTTTGAAAAATTTAGATTTTATCAATATATTATAATGCGTATTATGAAATTTAGTTTTATATTATAATTATTTTACTGATATTAAATTGTTCAGTTTACAAATTAGGAAACACATTGTATTATCTGTGTATCGTAGTTATTAACACGTGATTACTTACACGCATGCGCACGACGTATAGATATTATGAACTTGAGTAGATACCTAACGATTTTTAAAAATTTATAAAAATCGAATATATAATATTAAATAGTATAGACATTATTTGTATGTTAAAGGATTTAATTTAATTATTATATTTGAGATATAGCATGATGTTCCTATTATACAAACTATTCCGACTACTGTATGTCTACAGCTACAGCACACAATAGTATCGTATATTGACCTGCTTACATAATCCAAGTTAACGTTGTTGGGGGAACATAATATATTATATAAACCTATAAGTTTACGAATGGTTTTGTCCTATTTCTGTGAGCACAATTTTCTTTCATTCACACCTATCCAGAACTTTCTCAAACAATTGATCATAATCACTGAATTGATCAGTCGATAATACCTACATGCTAATACTAACTATCACGAGTTAACTATAATATACGTATAGGCTACAAACGTCCATTCAGAATCACTTCGGTCGATCTCAATTTATTTCGATGTATACTGTTATCTGTATTATGGTTTTCTCAAAATTATATTATAATGCATCGCGATATATTCAAAGTGACCTATCTATTTATATTCTACGATTCAACAAAGGTTGGTGATAACCTACTAATGCTTTTAATTGGTCAGTTATAAATGAAGTCATCTTACTTGACGATATGATATGATGAGAAGGCTTCTATTATCTTTGCTTTCGAATTTATTAATTTTCTGTCTTGACTTGCCAACATAATATAAGTATATCATATTACAATGCAGAGAGAACGAGAGAATTGTTGAGTTTAAATGTAAGTTTAAAGTTGGTAATTATGCATTTCCATGTCCTCTTCAACCACACAATTGTTAATGTTGATAAATCCATTATACTGTGGTCTCTTTGTTATTATTACTATAACCTGTTATATATATATAGTTATAACTATAGTTGCTCTAAGAAACCTAACACTTTCTACTTCCTCAAGAGGTTGATATACCTATATGTATACGTTACTCTTCGGTATCTCATTATAACATGAAATACATACATTAATATTACATTAAGTATCAATCTATAGAAATGTCTATATATCTATACATATATAGATCTAAAAAATATATATATATATATATATATATCTCTCTCTAATATACCCTTATTAATTACCTGATCCACTACTATACAACGTCACCTAGTCTTCATATCACATGACTATATATCAAGTGACTATAATGTATACATGTGCATCATGTGACTGTATAGGAATGTATATTACAGCTAGCTAGAATACGAGAAAATGCGTGGTTCGAGATTTATTTGATATTTAAGTTGTTCTCTTACATAATCATTGGCTAAAACTACACGCATAATACACACACACACACACACACACACATATATATATGTAGTATGGTATACTAGTGGTAATTATGATAGAATGTAGTATGGTATACTAGTGGTAATCATGATAGAATGTATGTGTGTATATATGTGGGAATGAGAAATGTGAACATTATTATGTAATATAGAAATGGATGTTTTTGGTAATGTACAATTATAATTATAACTGTTGATTGGAATTAGATTTGATTTTATATTTGTAAAGAAGGGGGCGTGGCGTCTGATAGATTAACTGTTTTTATATATTAAATGTTGTTATTCGAATGCCTGGATGACAGGATATTTATAAATTGCTACAGTGAATGCTTACACTCGATGCAACACAGTCGTATAAAATCATTTACATTATCTACTACGAATTATTGTTTTAACATTATTAACGTTAACATTATATATTATATTATATATATTAATATCTGTTGATACTAAAAGGTAACGTAATGACTTGTAAATATAATTCAATATTGTTATATGGAGCAGAAATCCTACATTCATACTACAGTCATGATCTTTGGGATTTCTGCCAATGATCGCCCTCTGAACTCAACCAGTCATTAATGGAATCGATGTTAGTTATTATTGCTATATAAAACCATATAACTAACTTATAACAATTGGCGACGAGGAAAATTATAAATATACAATTAAATAGAGGTATATGATAAACGCGAAATTAAGTAGAATTGTACAAAAAGCGAAATTAAAGAAGTTAATTCGTGCGCAAAATTATAAATTTTAAAGTAAAATTTATAATTGAAATTGTAATTATTTTTATTAAAAAAAAGTATACTTTATATTATATAGATAGTATATAAATTATATATAATTATAATTTATAATTATAATTGGAAACGTATAATAATTTATAATAATTATAAAGTTAAAAATAGATATTAAAATAAATAATTATTATTTTTAAATAAAAATTTAGAAAATAATTATGAGTAATTACGGGCAACTAGGAGAGTTCAGAGCAGAAGAGGAACAATTCTCTAGTTACATGGAAAGAGTAGAGGCCTACTTCATAGCAAATGAGATTGAAAAAGAGATGAAACAAAAATCCATATTTATAACTTCAATAGGGGCAAAGACTTATAAACTTTTACGGGACTTATTATTACCAAGTAAGCCTATGGACGCTAAGTTTAACGTCATTACAGAAACGTTAAAAAAGCACTTCGAACCAAAACCGTGCGAGATTGTAGAGAGATTTCGCTTTAATACCTGCGATAGGAGTTTAAACCAATCGACGGCGGATTACGTCGCAGAGTTGAGAAGACTTAGCGAGTTCTGTAACTATGGTGATAAACTAGAAGAGCATATAAGAGATAGACTCGTCTGTGGTATAAGAGATAACAGGATACAGAGACGGTTGCTATCTGAAGGCAATCTAACTCTTAAAAAGGCAGTGGAAATAAGTATTGGAGTAGAACTAGCTGAAAAGAATATGGTTACATTGGAGAAGCATCAGGAGAAAATGCCTGAAATTCATGTAGTCAAGAAAGAAAACACCGACTATCAAAAGACCCCTTACAAAGAAAAGTGCAGAATATGCGGACGTACAGGTCATGACAAGAAGGATTGTCGTTTTAAAAACGCAAAATGTTTTGCCTGTGGGAAAGTAGGAAACCTAATAAATGTATGTAAGGGAGGAAACCAAGAAACTAATGTGGTAAGTAGGGAGTATGACAACGAGGAAGATGGAGAGAATATTTACAGCATGTTTAACATTGAAACAGGAAACAACGGAGTCATTTTCAGCACTATTAAGCTAAATGACGTAAAATGTAAACTACAACTGGATACGGGTGCAGCCGTTTCGATAATTTCTGAACAAACCTTGGCGAGATTGCGCAGAGGGAAACAGAAGGTAGAACTAAGGAAGTCAAAACAAAATTGAAAACATTCACAGGAGAGATGGTAGATGTGCTAGGTAAAATAGAGGTGGATATAGGAAATAATCAAAGAGTGGGATTATTCGTGGTACAGGGGGACGTTCCGAACATAGCGGGTCGGGACCTGATCAAGCAACTATGACTAGACTGGCGGGGAGAGTTGGCATGTAATTCATTGAGAAGTAACGACGAAGGCCAGTGGAAACAAAAATTCCCAGGTGTATTCAAGGAAGGACTAGGAACAATGAAGGGGGTAGAAGGGAAATTATACCCAGATAAAAGTGCAGTGCCTAAGTTTTTTAAAGCAAGGTCCGTGCCCTATGCCATGAAAGATAAAGTAGGAGAGGAATTGTTGAGATTGAAAGAAGAAGGAGTCATAGAGGAAGTGAACAATTCGGAGTGGGCAACACCCATTGTACCGATACTGAAGAGGGATGGGACTGTGAGGATATGTGGAGACTATAAGATAACCTTAAACAAAGTTTGCAAACTAGATTGCTACCCGATACCACGAATAGATGATTTGTATGCAAACTTAGCTGGGGGGAAAACTTTTACAACGCTGGATTTATCTAATGCATATTTGCAGATGCCATTAGCCAGAGAATCCAAACCGTTAACCACTATTAACACCCATCTGGGGTTGTTTCAATACAATAGATTATGTTTTGGAATAGCCTCAGCACCTGCTATGTTCCAACGAGTCATGGATAATTTATTAAAAGGGATAAAGCATGTTTGCGGATACTTAGATGACATATTAATAACAGGAGCATCCCAAGGAGAACATCATAATAATTTATCACTGGTACTAAAACGATTAGAAGATGCAGGAATACGAGTTAAAGAGAAGAAATGCCACTTCATGAAGGACGAGGTTGAATACTTGGGTTATTTAATAAATAAAGATGGGCTTAGACCCGTACCAAGAAATATGGAAGCTATTAAAGAAGCCCAGGTACCCCAAAATATCACCCAATTGAGAGCTTTCTTGGGTATGTTAAACTATTATAGCAAATTTTTGAAGAATATGTCGGATCTATTAGGACCATTACACATGTTATTAAGAAAGAATTCACGCTGGAACTGGACGAAAGAGTGTCAGCAGGCATTTGTAGAATCTAAGAGGAGGTTATTGAATGCCGACCTATTGGTTCATTTTGATGCAGGTAAGAAAATTATATTAACTTGTGACGCCTCGCAATACGGGATAGGAGCCGTAATGTCACACATAATGGAAGATGGAACAGAAAGGCCGATATCATTCGTTTCAAGAACGCTAGCACCAGCGGAACGAAATTACTCACAGATCGAAAAAGAAGCCCTAGGAGTAATTTTTGCGGTAAAGAAATTCCATAGATATCTGTTTGGACATAAATTCATTATTGCTAATGACCACCAACCTCTTCGACAACTGTTTGGGGGGGAAAAAGAATTACCCACGATGGTATCAGGTCGAGTAAAGAGATGGGCGTTGATATTATCAACATACGAATACGAGTTTCTATATTTACCAGGAAGCGAAATTCCACATGCAGACGCTATGAGCAGATTACCGATAAAGGCAACAGGAGAGGATAATAGAGAAATTCCGATACCCTCAGAGATAATATTTATGTTGAAAGAAATGGCAGGATCTGTAGGAATTAAAGAAACACAGATGGCTACAAAGAACGACGAGGAACTTCAGAGAATTTGGAGATATATTGAAAGGGGATGGCCCGAGAAGGAACCTGTACCGACTCAATTAAAAAGTTACTTTAGAAGAAAAGAGGAATTAGCTATAGAATCAGGATTGATTATGTGGGGGCCGAGAGTTGTGGTACCTCTGGAGATGCAAAAGGGGACTATACTACACGAAGGTCACCCAGGTATCAGCAGGATGAAAGGGCTTGCCCGGAGCTATTACTGGTGGCCATCTTTAGACGTCGATATAGAAGCCATTGTCAGAGAGTGTTCGGGATGTCAGGCCGTGAGAAATCATAGTAGTTGCACATATGATGCGTGGCCGGAAGCTAAGACAAGTTGGCAAAGATTACATGTTGATTTTGCAGGGCCGTTTCTTGGGCAAATGTTTTTGATCATAGTAGATGCGCATTCAAAATGGATAGAAGTGATACCAATGCTGACCGTGACTTCAAAAAGAACCACAGAAGAGATGGACAAAGTTTTCACAACCCACGGTATTCCACAGGTCATAGTATCGGATAACGGAACAAACTTTAGCAGCGAAGAATTTGCTGAGTACTTGAGAACTAAACAAATTAAACACCTGTTTACGCCTCCCTATCACCCGGCATCAAATGGACTGGCAGAGCGTACAGTGCAAACTTTCAAAAAGGCCATGAAGAGTTCAGAAGGGGAAGGAAATATCCAACATAGGATCAACACATTCCTGTTAAGATATCGGTTGACTCCTCATACGACCACAGGAAAATCACCATGCGAAATGTTGATGAACCGGATGATTCGATCAAATTTAGACGCAATAAGGCCGACAGAAGAGGTGGAATGGGCGGAAGGAAAGACAAAATTTGAACCGGGTGAGACCGTTTTAGCTGTAGATTTCAGAAAAAAAGGAGCCTGGGTCGAAGGCAGTATCGAAGATATATCTAACTCAATAGCCTGGATTAGACTAAAGGATGGTAGAAGAATAAGAAGACACATAAACCATATTAGAAACAGAGGAAGCTGTGAGCAGAAATCAGAGAAGGATTGGGAGAATCAAGAAATAATTCTTGAGAAATCAGCACCAGTAGAAGCTCAGGAACCAGAAGAGATAATAGGAGAGGATATGGTACAACACCAACCCGAAATAACGACAAGGGAATCGCTAATCCACGATACAACGTCACCATCAGTCAGGAGGTCTTCCAGAGTAAGAAGTCGACCTCAGCGGCTCGACTTGTAAAGACGAGCGGAGAGAGGACGAGGTCTGTAGAAGCTTTTCTACAGACGGAAGGGCAAAAGGCCCTTTGTGGACGAAAATTCAGGAAGTTGAATTGTAATCACCATTTTAGCAATTTTTAGATAACGGGAGAGATGTTATATGGAGCAGAAATCCTACATTCATACTACAGTCATGATCTTTGGGATTTCTGCCAATGATCGCCCTCTGAACTCAACCAGTCATTAATGGAATCGATGTTAGTTATTATTGCTATATAAAAACATATAACTAACTTATAACAAATATTAATATGTATAATACCCATGTTTATAGTACGGGATTCTTGTTCTCTTCGTAATAAAACGTATAACCTGATTGTGAACTATCTTTGCGGAAACGCGACAACATATATATATATATATATATATAATTTATTAATGTTTTAACTATTATCATTCAAGTTTATAGCTATAATTGTACTTTTAATTCAATGAATAATGTCGATACATATGATATTAAAAAATGTTATATACACTATATAATATACCTATTAACATATATACTCATTTACATTAGTAGTTTACACACATGTCCTTACGTACGTGACCTTGAACGTATCGAATAATGATGAAATTAAGTCAATGGTATTACAACTTAAAGAATATTCTTTTCGGTACTAAATAATGATTTACACTAGCTTTAATATTTTAAATAATAGGATTTATGATAATTTTTGAAACTCAAATTTTAACATTGATGTATATATTTTTTATAAAATACTATAGTATATATATATATAAAAATATATATCTTCCTACATATACAATTACGTTACATTTGTAAGGTATACCTAAATGTGTATATTAAGGTTTATGATATTTATATAATAGTTTTTTAAATTTTTTAAATTTCTAGTATTTTATCAAATGTATTTAATATATATGGGTTATAAATTATAAAACTTTATCACAACACAAGTAAAACTTTTATATTGTTTATGTAATAGGATGGTATATAGGTATATGGTATACATCGTAGATCCACTCTTTAAAATGTTTTATAGAGTGTAACCAAACATTTTCTAAGGCTTAGCAAAATCTTTGGTATGACTATAGCAAATACTAATGATATATCACTATATGAGCTTTCCTTTGCTTTATTTTCGTCAAATGATATCAACATAGTATTATGTAATACACAATTCAATACACGTGACTTAGAAATGATACGATTACATATATATATATATATAAATGTATACGAATAAGTACACTTTTACCCTATATAGTATATGCTATACTTTACACATATAGGTATGTATTACATACTATGTAACCTAGGTATGTAAGATTACGTATATTCAATTCAATTCAATTTATTTTAAAGACTCTTTCTGCCATAGCAATCAAGCGTCTAAAGTAAAAACAAAAAACAATATAACGGAACATAAACGAAAATAATAAACTAATAATAATATAAATAGGAATACAGAAAGTACTCAACATTAATATAAATTGTAAATAAAATTGTAGATATTGATAAATAGCGATACAAAAATGATCAGGGAAATTCAATAGTAAATAGATATGTTTTTAATAGAGATTTAAAAGAGGTGGTGGATTGAGAGAGGAGCGTAGATTATGTGGTAGTTTATTCCATAGATAAGGGGCCGATATGTGCCATGCACGAATATTAGTGGTATGCCGAACACCTGTCATGATATATATTTAAGGTTTGTTTTATTTTGAATTGTTACAGCAAGGTGGTTATATATTCATTAGATACATAAGCGGCGAGCGATAATCAGTTAGTAAAAATACTCGTATTTATATATTTATTTACAATCATAATTCGTTAGCGATTGGCTTATATTCAGATTTTAGACAAATTAGCCTATCCTCGAATCACTGATTAGTCCGGTTTGGAGGATGTTATTGTTCTTCAGAATGATGATGTTTTACGTTCTTTGCCATCTTTGCTGAGTTTCGATAACATTATGGATTCGAACGCTTTTCTAGGGGACATTAGAGTTATTGTTACTGTTAGTATTGTTATCTACATTAGTGTTCGTAATGTTTGTGTTTTTGTAAGTTTTGGAGCAAGAGCGAATCTTAAGAAATATTATATTTTATATAATATGAATACATGTACTTAAATAATGTATATTAAATAATGTATATTAAATAATGCACATTAAAATAAGGTCATACTATAATCCGTAGAGCTAGTGAGACATTTTCTCTCTAGCTATATACTATGAACTTAGTTATGCAGGATATGGTGGTACAGCAAACTACACCGATGAGTTGTCATGCGCATACCCCCTAAAGCATACATAATAAACATTACCGTCTATGACTCATACGTTATAGGACATAAGTTATAGGACACAACCCACTAAGTAAACTATTAACCACAATCATGAATTGTATACCTTCTCCATTAACATAAGATATAATGATATGGACAACCCAACCAATCTTATAGCCTATAATCTAAAGAGTATACATATATACATATACTAACTAAAATCAAACTGCTATACTTTATAACATTTCTAAGACTAATGCGAGAAGAACCTATATTAACAAACTATAGTTTATAAACTATAGTATACTATTAGTATTATTATATATATACTATATATATATTATATATAGTAAGTACACTTACTGAACTGAAGATATAAAACACTATAGATAATATATCACTTGTATATTTTGGAAAAATTAGTTATTTGATAAGTTTTAACGGACACTTAGTAATATATTGTTTTACTTAACTCGAATTCGAGTTTAAACTAAATATCACTGACTATAACGTACTACGATTATTAAATACTTTTAAAATTTATACTATACCTAATTGATATACCTATTACCTATACCTATACCTATAAAGGTATACATAATTGTACCTACTATAGTAGTATACTACCTAATTGTACATACTACTACCTAATTGTACCTACTACAACCTAATTTTACCTACTACTAAACATACAATTACACACTAACGAAACGTTCTAAAATATTACTACCACAACAATCAATAATATAGTATATATACCAATTCTCTACCAAAATACATGATATTATTTATAAATTACAAGATTAACTTAATAATAAGTGATTTCAATATTAAATACAAATAAATAGTTGTATATATATATATATATATATATATATATATATTACTAGACATTAAAGCCATATATAGTTATAAGTGAAAACTTCATCTAAGTTCCTGGACGGGATGAAAGGACTCCACCAAATAAAAATAACAATAACAATAATAATATATGTTTATAATATATAGATGACTGTACATTTGTATTATATTCACAGTGATGGATATACGACGTATGCGATATACGTCTAGTGCATAACTACTAACCTACGATTACGAGAAAGATCTGAGATATTCCCGGATTCGAGAAGTAATGACTCATACCCGGATGTAGTCACTTGTTCTAGTCGAGCATCAGTCAGTACTACGTTAACGAACAAAGTATCTATCTCGGAGAACATGTGCACGGTGACGATCATCTGAGTGGGGGTGGGATAGGGGTGATGTGGGGGTAGGTGTGAGGTGGGGGTAGGGGTGAGGTGGGGGCGGTGGTGGTTCTTGTGTATACAAAAGCGATACTATCACCATCTCCCCTAAATAACTCCAAACCACACTTTATTAGGGGTGCTGCAAAAGGGGGACGGTGGAGGGTGGGGTATGTCCCTCCCTATTTAAAATATAGGGGGATCTCCTATATGTATTGATCCCCCACTTTATTTTGATTGGTTGGTCCCCCTCTACATACACAATCTTTCCAGCGCCCCTGTACTCTATATATTGTGTTTTGGAGTGCTTTGGGGAGATGCATGCATCACCAGTGTGATGGTATCGCTGGTGGTATCAGTATTACAAATAGTTGTAAGTTAGAGGCGTGGAATACAAATATAGATAGAAAATTAATGGAATTTATTAACATATGATATGATTTGAGAAGTTCATACATCGAATGATTATGATATTTTTAGATGCTAAATTATTTCTCATTTATTCAAAATAATTATATATAACTTCAAATAAATTATATGTAATATTGGTATAATGATGCTTATCTAGGTACATAAACATACACGTAGTATTATACACATTGCATGCATGCATATCATGCTTTATTTAATATTTTAGATAGAAATATTTGCTATGTGATAAATAATTATGAAGATTTAGAAGTACAAATCTTACGTACTAATCTTAACGATTATTAATAGTTATGATGAGCATTCTATACTATATATTCACTTGTACTTTTACACCCTGTTAGTTACCTTAACTTACATTAACCCATGGGCTAATCCAATGCATTAACCCCTGAGTTTAAAATAGTGTGTATGTATACTATATAGTATATGTTCTATATAGTTAATTATTATATAGTTAATTATTATTTTTTTATTTTTATTTTAAAATATTTTATTGACTACAAAATTACGTGGTGGTTATGGGCGTCATGAGAAGGAAACAAAAATAAAATAAATAAAGTACAATAAAAATAAAGGGAAAAGGAGGGTAGGTTACAATGTTAATAGGTGCATGGAGAGTTTACATTTAAATAGTGACAAGGATTTCAAACACCTAATGTCATATGGTAGAGAATTCCAGTATTTTGGAGCTACCACAGAGAAAGCAGAATCAGAGTGAGCAGAGATAGTCGAGCGTTGCACAATTTTCATCGTGTGACATTTCCTGCTAGCTCGACTAAGGGTATGCATACTGATCAAGTCAGCTAGGTACTCGGGAGATCTAAGATGTATCACCTTATGGGTGATGCATAGTAGTCTGTACCTGCAGAGATATCTAAACTTAAGCCAGCCGAGTGATCGCATTAGAGTCGATATTGATACTATTGAAGAGAACTTCAGTTTATATAGGGTGCGTATAGCACGTCGTTGTATCTTCTCAAGTTTAAGCATAAGCTTTAGGGGTAGATTGCATAGAAGTGAGCAGCAGTATATGAGTCTACTGAAGACTAGCGAGTGTATTAGACTTTTAGTCATTGAAAAAGTCATTTTATTACGTGATTTTCTAATATTGTAAAGAAAATAGTTGGCATTGCGAATCATTATAGATATGTGGTCAGAGTAATCTAGGTGGGAGTTGATGGTGAAACCAAGAGTTGTTATGGATTGTGATGTAGGGAGGGCTAGTAGAAAGGGGTGGGTGATGATTAGGGGGTAGGTAGGTCTGGAGATAATTATGGTGTCAGTTTTGGTCATGTTAAGTGATAGGGAATTATGGGAGAACCAGTCAGTAAGTTCTGTGAGGCAGTTAAAAATAGACAGTTGAATTGAGTTGGAGTCACAGGAAATGGGAAAAGAAGTATAAATTTGTAGATCATCTGCAAAGAGATGGTAGTGGATGTAAGGATATTTACGAAATATGGATTGTATGGGTAAAATATAAATAATAAAAAGTAAAGGACCAAGCACGGAGCCTTGTGGAACACCACGAGTGCTGATAAACGGGGTAGAGAAGGATGAGTTAATTTTCACTGAAGAGGACCTTAAGGAAAAGAATTACACAAACCAGCTGTGTACTTGACCATGAATACCGATTTCATTGAGTCGTAAAGAGAGAATGTCATGGTTTAGAGTGTCAAAGGCACTGGATAGGTCAAGTAACACAAGGAGTCTACTGGCTATGTACTCTAAGGCTGACCCTTTTAAAGCTGTCTACTGGTGGTGTCGTGATGGGTCTTATTCTGGTATGTAAATTCTCGCCTGGGTAACTGGGTGATTGTTTGTTCGAGGTCTTTCGAATGACACGATTAAGATGTGTCACGTCATCGTGTACGAATGTAGATCCCGTCTCAGGATTTCTATTGTAAAGAGGGTATTAGAAGGTATTTTGATGCTTTCAATGCTTCTTTACTAAATAGATAGATCTCAAATAGTTCTTGGCATAGAATAGAGGCAAGGACCTTATATAGGATAAAGTTGCTACCCGCGCTCCCTGTATTTCAGAGTTATGTTTAAGCCCACAGAGACCGTAGACGGATGGTTGAAAGCAGTGCGTTATCTGTTGGATACCCCTGTCTATCGTGGCATCAAGAACTCATACAGGATCAAGTGACGATTGCTCCCCTTTATATTGTGTTACGTCTCAGTTCTTATTAGCCCAGGGGATATAAACTGAATAGCGGATATCTAGTAATACACTAACCGGGGGACTATACGATGTGATTCCTGTCCAAAGCTCGAACCTCGAAGTGAAGAGGGTTGAATAAGCATTGGTAACGACAAGAATAAACTATATGGACTCTGTATTGATGTTACAAGCGACTAATCACCAGTCCTCTTGGCGGAGGGGTTTATACATCAGATATAATCTCCTGAAACCAAAGAAAGGTACTAGTTTAATGAGGCAGCAAATACAGATGTCGTCTATAGAAACGTTGTGTGGCTTAGAATAGTCTGTCCTATGGGAATAATCGGTGGATTATGCGATGTAATTTCTGTCCAGTGCTCGAACGTCAAAGTGAAGAAGTTTATATAAGCACGGGTAACGGCATGAGCAACTATGATTATCATGACTCTATTAAGGTGTGGTAGCCTTATGTCCTCGATTTAATTAGCTCATCATTGCATAGCTAGAAAATCCAACCTTCGCCTCCTCGTGGTGGTAGCTGGATAGGTGAAAATTGAACTGAATGAAGGCTCTGGTGCAATCAAGCCGGAGTTGATTCTAATTGGATTGTCCTCCAATACGAATCCTTCGCGACACGGTGACGTTGCTAGGTAAAACTTTCGGTGATACCTTCAAATTTAACGTACGGACAAGTAGGCTAATACACGCATTGTTTTGTACTGTTTCAATAATGAAGACCTCGGATGTGGCCAGCATACTAACAAAAGGAAAATAAAAATGGAAAAATGATAACGAAAACTGTGTGGATTCTGGATCGGTAAGATGGATCCCTAGCTGACTCACTAGTAAAATGTAGTATGCCTGGGAAAGACCCACAAAAACAATATGGATAAAGAAAACAATATTGAACAGGTAGGAGCACCGCATATTGCTCCCAAAACCGTAGGTGACAGACTAACCGCCTGCGACGTGTATGAATGCGAAATTTGTAGGAAACCGTTTGCCTCTACTAATGGCTTGGGGCTTCATAAGAGGAAAATGCATGCGAGGGACATCCATTCGTCAGGTGCTGCGGAAATCAACGCCAGCCAGAAAAGGAGAAGATGGACGAGTGAGGATATGAGGGTGATGGCAACCTTGGAAGTGGAGATAATCAGCAAAAATCCTAAGGCATTCGTGAATCAAGAGCTGGTTAAGGTCATCGAGAATAAGACCCTCGATGGCATTTCAGGTAAGCGGAAAAGCTCTGGTTACAGAGCTCTCCGGGATGAGTTGAAAAACTGCCTCATTTCTCAAGAGATGGATACTATATGCGAATACAGATCAGAAGTGTCAAATTCCTCTTCGGAGGAATGCGATACTATTCCTGAACCGGGTGTGGGATGGGATGAGGACCTTCGGAAAGTCATCTTATCCAGCTCAGTTCAGGCCGACCTAGAACCTAGACTAGTATCTTGGCTTAGAGAATGGGACTTGAAATGTTCACCGCCCACTGATATAAGAGACATCATCGAACAGGATCTAGACTCAATCTTCCCGAAGGGAGGTTCTGATGGAACCAGTGCCGACAGGGCGCATCGTAACAAAAATAATAGGGTAAAAGACAAAGTGTCAGTAAAAGTAGCAGTTGAACAGAATGGTGTTAAGCTAAGTAAGAAGAAATCGAGACGATGTAAGAGATCTTCTAATAGAGTGAATAGAACTGGGCTGCGTATACAGCAGTACGCGATAATTCAGAATCTCTATAAGAAAAACCGGAAATCTTGTTTTCGTAAAGTGGTGTCAGGATCATGGAAGATGGTACAGAAAGGATATGCGTCAAGTTCGCTTGATGAACAGACTTCTTTCTGGGCTCCGTTGCTCGAAGGCGTATCTAATGGTAGAATTGAAGTTGGGGGCGATGAATGCGACCCTCTTTATGAGATGGTCAAACCCATTACCGAAGACGAATTAGAACGAACCTTACGTAGGCTGTACAACGGGGCTCCTGGCCCAGATCGCATCAAGAAATCCGGGATCCAATCGTTATCGAAAGAACGTCTCTCGACTCGTTTCAACTTTTACATGCTGGTAGGTATATCACCTGTAAGATTTAAGAGGGGTACCACGGTACTGATCCCAAAGACTTCGCACGCAGAACAACCGAAGGACTTCCGACCCATTACATTGGGCTCAGTGGTTGGGAGGCTTTTCCATAAGATCTTAGCGTACCGACTAGATCTATGGTCACGATTGAGCATCCGGCAAAAGGCATTCAGAAAATTCGACGGAATCGCTGAGAACCTCTTTATATTGAAGGCAATACTAGAGGACTCGAAGCGATCACTCAAGGATGTTAACGTAATATTCTTGGACGTCGCTAAAGCTTTTGACACGGTTACTCATCAGCAGATCGTGAGGTGTGCGATGAAGTGTGGCGTCCCTAGGCCGCTACTAAAGTATATCGCAGATTGCTACTCGGGCTCAAGTACCCGTCTAAGGATTGGTAAGGAACATTCTCGGTTAATCAAGGTTGGAAGAGGTGTACGGCAGGGCGACCCCATGTCTCCAGTACTTTTTAATTGCGTCATTGACAATGTTTTTAGGAATCTGGGCAAGGATATTGGGGTCTCCGTCGGAGGTGTGTTACTAAACTGTCTTGCGTTCGCGGATGATCTTGTACTCCTGGCTCAGACGAAAGAAGGAGCGGCACTGTTATTGTCACGGGTGGAAACATCTATGATGGAAGCGGGGCTTAACTTGAATTCGTCTAAATCGGCATCCATGTCGATTAAGGTCAGCCAAAAGCGCAGGAAATGGTTTTGCGATCCTAAGAGTTATCTTAAGACGGCTAGCGGTGAATGTATCAAGGCATTGGAAATTGATGAGACGTACAAGTACTTGGGTGTAGAAATCGGTCTGGAATTGAGAGGTGAAAACGTATACGAGAGGTTGGAACAAGCGTTAGTTAATCTGACGAATGCTCCGCTCAAACCTCAGCAGAGAATTTTCATGCTCCTAAACAATTTATTACCTTCTCTTAATCACCTTCTGGTGTTAGGAGTTTCGTATAAACAGACCTGGATTAAATTGGACTACCTTGTACGGAGATTCGTTAGAAGATGGCTAAACTTACCGAAAGACGTTCCTATGGGTTTCTTTTACGCTAGTAACGACAACGGGGGATTTGGGTTTCAGTGCTTCACTGATACAATTCCGATTCTCCGTGGGAATAGGAGGGCTGGGTTATTGGGTTCTTCGGACCCGGTAACTAAAGCTCTCACTACCCTCTCCACTGACCTACGAAAGTCAACCGTTATTGAAAGATCGGGAATTGAATGTACTAGTCTGAAGATGGTGAAAGATGCTTGGGGTAAGGAATTGGTATCTAAGTACGATGGCCGTGGTATGAAGGATGCTTCGATTCTCGGATTCGTTAACAGTTGGATGGTGGATGGGACATCTCTGATGCGGGGTAATGCCTACATCGGAGCTCTATCTCTGAAGTTTAATAGCTGCCAAACTAAATCTAGGATGAAAAGGTATTATTCTCTATCCTCAAACAGGTGTGATGCATGTAACAGCACAGAAACGTTAGGACATATCTTACAAAGCTGCTCAAAAACACACTATGCAAGACTGCGAAGACACGACTCAATTGTGAAATATCTGGAAAAGGAACTCGTTAAGAAGGAATACACTGTGCTGGTCGAACCAAGAATTAAAACGATCGTCGGCCTAAGAAAACCAGATCTAGTTTTCTGGAAGACAGATTTGGGAGTGGTGTGGGTAGTGGATGTTTCGATTGTGGCGGATAATTTCTCTCTGGAGAATCCTCACATCGAGAAGGTAAACTACTACTCGAAAGAGTGCATCACGTCTTGGGCTAAAGTCGAAAGCGGTATGAGTAATGTATTAGTCAGTGCATGTATTCTTAATTGGCGGGGGACTTTATCGAAAACGAGTTACGATGAGCTTTTACCGATTGGGTGGTCTAAGCGTGTATGGATGATTATGAGTGTTCGAGTTTTGGAAAAGGGTAGATGGATCTATGATGAGTTTCGAAAGAGTACGCGCCGTAGTGCACAATGGCGGCAGCCCGACCCTGATTGGGCCCCTACTGATTGATGATATTGATAATGAATCCCCGGAATTGTTTTTGATTGAAATTGGTACGTAAGGCACTCTTGGGTGAGGACCCGAGTGGGTTAGTTAGTCAACTACTCAATACGAGAAAACCACTTTCTTGATGCGCGTGTAACAATGCGTATCGAATGTATCATGTCCCAAAAGGACATGAGGCTTGTGGAAATGGCAACTCCCTTTACGGCTTCATGCTGTGATCCGGAGGGGCCTTGTTAGCACGGGGCTTTGTTGTCAAGGGATATTAGTAGATCATTAATGATAAGATTCAGTGCTGATTCAGTGCTCCGATGGGGTAAGTAAGCACTTTGAAACTTATCAATAATTGAATTGGTAGTGATATAGTGAATAAGTTGAGCAGATACAATTCGCTCTAAGGTCTTAGAGATTGATGAAAGCTGGGAGATGGGTCGATAGCTCGACAGGTTCGAGTGGCTAAGGGTAGTTTTTTTTATAATTGGGGTGATATATGAGTGTTTCATAGACTTTGGTACGATCGATGTAATAAGGGACGCATGAATGATCATTGTTATGGGTTCAATTAGCAATGGCGAAAGGGTACGAAGTAAAGTAAGGGGAATAGGATCGAGTGGGGAATTGGATTTTAGGGATGCCATTAGAGAGCACATATGGACGAGTAGGGAGAGTGAAGGAGGACCAGTGATTATGGGAAGCTAGTGAATATGAGTTGAGAGTGAGGATATCAACATTCACATTGGGGAGAGCAGCTATGATGTTCGATACTTTATTCTGGAAGAAATTAGCAAAGGAGGAGCAGAGGACTGTATCCGGTTGGTCAGGAATGTTCCTGGGTTTTGATTTACCTACTAAGGTGAATGATAGGTTGTAGGCTTGCTTAGATGAGGTGCCATATTTACAAAGCAAGTTAGTAAAGTATGATGATTTAGTGGATAGGAGTTTTTCCTGTATAATGAGCGACATACTTTAAAGGAGCACAGGTCTGAGTTCATTTTAGTAGAAGCATAAATGGACTGTAGACGACGAAGTGACTTTCTCATATTGGTGAGTTCAGTGTTGAACCAGGGGGATTTGGGATGATTACGGTGGGTAAGAGTAGTTGAGGGAGCATAAAAGTCAAGAGAATTAGATAGCGCCGTGTTGAAGGCGTCAAAGAGAGTGTCAGGATCAGAGAGCGGAGATGTAATATTATTCATATGATCAAACACGGAGTTAACAAACAAGGGTTGATTTATAGAGGAGATGTTTCGAAAGTATCTTAGAGGTCGAGTATTGTGCACTACTGATAACTGTAAATCAAATAGGATAGCGAAGTGATCAGAGATTAGAGTGCTTTGGGTGGGAGAGGAAATTAAATTGGAGTCAGATGGAGATAAAACAAGATCTATGATGTTACCATTAGATATAGTTGGGAAATGAATGTGTTGTGTTAAGGAGTGCTCAAAAATAAGTTTCTTAAGAGAAAGGGAAGCATGATTATCAGTATTCACTTGAATATTAAAGTCACCAAGAATAATTGTGTTGTAAGAATACATGGATTCTAAAATGGTAGAGAGATCATTAAGGAAAGACCGAGTGCTGGATGTTATATTGGATATTATACATTGTATATCATATAATAATTAGCTATATAGAACATACTTACATAAACTCACATATATAAACTGTGTTAGGTACACCTGTACTTACGTTCAATAAGATAATCGCACAGCCGATGACATTCATTAGGATGTTGGAGAATCTGTAAATATCAAACTTTTCTTTGCATCCCTATAATTAATACGTATGATTCATAAATAAGATATGTTACAAATTGTGACTCAATATATATATATATATATATATATCATAAGTATGTATACAATTAATACATACAATACTTTACATATATGACCATGTTGCTGAATATCTATTGAGATTATACATTCATTTGTATTACAATTAATTCAGATCCTGGGAGAAGAGTTAATATTTTCTAATTTAATAACCTTTGTAAATATTTAGAAAATTAATCAATGTTATATAAGGTTAATATTCTTAAAGTCTATTTTCAGATTATATTGTTTTACTATAACTTGAATGTTTATTTTTTATAAGTAACTAACCGAATGCACTATAACATAATTTGGCGCCCAACATCTATACATATATATAATATATATATATATATATATATATATATATATATATATATATGAATAATAATAATTAAGTAGGATAGAACAATATTCTGCTTATTTTCTAAATGATGTAATTGGAAACAAGTCTTAAAAAGTTTAAAATTTATAATGGACATTATTCATAATTTTTTTTCAACGATTAAAATGATCGCCACAAAAATATTATGCGATATTTTGATATTCTTTTCCAGCTTCTAATACGTTATTATATCTATAATAGCCCTAATAAAATGTTCCTATTTAATAAGAGTTTAAAATGTAAAACCTCGCAAATATGACATAGAGATATAGTTACATATACCACCTGATATAGGGAAACGATATATAATATATATATATATATATATATAAAAGTCTATGACTTCTTGAGGGGTCCATTTGTATCCGCTATTATTATATGTGTGATTCAATAAATAAATATTATTATTATTATATTATTATATATACGATTTCAAGAGCTAAATTATATATTATATATTATCGTACACCATTAGATCGGTACACAACCCGTACCGACCGCAGTATTCACGAACTCCTCGGTACCGTTCACCGTACACAGACTCTCATCGATGACGTCATAGTCTCCGTTCCGGTCCGGTTCGGGTTTCAGCCTGCAGCAACTGACCGGTACGGTGAGACCGATGTGCTCGGACCACAGACTTCCGGTGTAGTCCGAAGCTGCCGTGTAACCGCAACATTTGTACTGCCGATAGGGGGCGTTGTTTATTTACCAGAGTTGGCGCATGCGCATACGCTATTCGTATACGATGCATGTATATATATATATATATATTCTTTATTTATATATATATATATATATATATATATATATATATATATATATATATATACATGTAATACATATGTGTAGGTATATTTATGGGTGTTTAAATGTCATTGTTTATTTAGTCGCTTATTTCATACCACGTTTACTTTATGACTAAATGTGCTCATCACATACATTTTTCTGAATTCAACACAAATTACATTTTGATTAAAAATGTCTATATGTTAATTAGATTATAAATGTTAAATTTATTATAAATTCTTCAAATATGACTTGCATTGAATAAAATGTAAAATAGATTTAAAAACTGAAGAAGTTCAAATTGTGAATGAAATAAGCGTGCACTACCCGTCTACATAATAGTAATAGAGGTAATTCAACAGTTATTTATCACTAGGGTTATGAAGGACACGCAGTATTTCATATCTAATTAGGCTACTAACACTCTTTTGAATATCGTCCATGTTCTTTGTGAATTTGACGTCCGCCAACCTATTGACTACTCCTGTGAAGTTTAGTCAATATTATTGTATCGCATTTCAAATTTAAGTACATATTTAATATTCCATTTATTATCTATATATTGATAGATTATTATCTATAATCTATTTATAGGTTAATTAGTTAATATAATAAATATATACAAATATAATTGTGATATTACATTTTATTTTAATTAAGGAACAGGAACAATAATATCAATACTAAAGAATACTATAAAGTATAAACTTAATAAATATAGATATATCACTATCATATTTCACCCCAAAAAAAGGTAGGCTAATGTATAAATAGTATAATATACTTTATTTTATATATTTTATTGGAATACTATAAACACAATGTATAGGTATAACTATAGAGGATATTCATATATGCATATGTGTATACACACATATATATATATAAAGGCGTCAGACACACATATATATACTTGTCTGTCCTATAGGATGCGAGTTAGATCCTTGTCCGGACCATTAAATAGGTTTTAAAATAATATTTAGAAGTGATCTTATATAATTGTGTATACAAAATGACCGGTTCTCGTTAAACCATGCATGTCTTAACATGAGAGCGGCCTCGAAGGGACATTAGAGTAATATGGTTGATATAAGTGAAAACATGATCTACATTCATGAATGGAATGAAACGACTCCACCAAAAAATAATAATAACAATATATATATATATATATATATATATATATATATATTACATAAGTATATATCAAATAAGTATGTAAGCTAACATATACATACTATATTATACAGTTGTAACTGAATATCAGTAATATAAGGCCAGTTAAATTTGGTCCAGGTAAACGTGCAATGTTTTATATATTATATCATATTGTATAGTATTATGGGTTCATATAGTGAAATGTCATATTTAATTCTTCATTCGGATAACATACTATTGAAATAAACGCGATTATAATCGCTTTCACTGATTATCCTGATTCGCGATATGCATTGTTAATTAATTAATGTATTTAATGATTATTAATATATTTAGGTAATACTATATACTCAAATAATTATTTATTGATATTTTAAAGAGTGGCCCGAAATTATTTCCTTTTTTTTAAAGTGGTCCGAAATTACTTGTATACAAGGTATACCGAGTTTACCTGGTCCGATATTAATGGTATACCAAGGTATACTCGTGTAACTTATACAGTTTATTAAAATAATATATAAATGAATATACAAATTCATACAAACAAACGTATACATACATTATATACACTTATACATATATACACGTATACATAAGTACATATACATATATATATATATATATATATATATATATATATATATATATATATATATATATGTTTGTTATTCACCGTAGTTATCTAGTAGAGAATTTTTCATCGCCTCTGTAATGTTATCATCATCGTACTAGTAAAGTTAAATACTATAATATGTACACTAATTTAATATATTATATAAGTGTATAATATACATTACATATATATAACTGTATATATTTAATATTATTAGTTATACATCCGTACATTAATAATACTAACAATTAGGATATTTCCGAATATAATGAGGAACGCGACAAATACACTGGCGATAATGGAGAATACGATGAACTGTTACGTAATGCACATTATTACAGTTTTATTATATATAGGTGTGTGTATGTGTAAATATTTAATTTAAATATATATATATATATATATACATAAAATCAGAAGTGATGCATATTTTATTTATTTCTAATAACATTATATATATTTATTTAATATTATTTATCTAATACTTTTTATATTGTCTTATCATATATTTCTTATCATACATTTGATAAAAAAAGACTAATAATTGAAGTTTAATAATAACTATTACTGATTTTGTATTATATTATTAAATATATATATATATTAATACTATATGTAATACTATATTAAATGTATTATTTTTTTAATGAATATATTATTTAAATATATTGCGAATTCACTAACTATTTTCATGGCGTTGATATCTTCAAAACTACAGCCAACCACCCCTACGATACCCTGAGCCACACTGGTCAAGCCTACAATGAAGAAAACCAGACCGAAACCTCGCAACACATCAGACGAAAAGTTGTACAATTGTCCGAAAAAAATCTGTATGGGTTTAGGGATATAGAAGGTATAATAGCTAACTTTCCTACGCATATGTAAATATATTTATATATATATATAATTATAGTAAAGGTTTTGCAAAGATACAGATAATTCTCAAAAGTAAGGCAACTTGATTAATATTCATATGTCCCGCTGCTAGCAGTAGTGTCGAAATCACTGAAATAGATTTAGATTTTATGTGGTTTGCATACTACAATATTTTCATTGCTCTATTAAATTACATGCAATATACATTTAGCTTGTACTTACCACATAGATATGTATAGAATTTAAAACCAACATATCATATTGATGTATTATATATTAGCAATGATCACTTAGTTTTCACCATATACATATTAATTTTAAAATGGAGAACATATTATTTGTCACTTTAAAAGTGTATAGGGGAAAGTAACCGAATACGGAGAGTGACCAAACACGGACACTCTCGGTATCTCAGAAACTATAAATCCTACAAAAAATGTTTAATTAATAAAATATTCATAATTATATAAATAGCCTAAAAAGTATTTTTTATTATTTTATTATTCAAAATATTGCTGATATATCCAATAAACAGATTTTTTTTATTACGTTTTTAAATTTATGAACACAAATTTCAACTTAAAACCTTCTCAAGAATATACAAATGTATAGATATAAAATATAACATTATATTATTAAAAAATAAAGCATTCTAAAATTATATATATGTAATTTCTATATTTGTTATCAAATATTCATTAAGTTATAAGCATATATCTAGAGGTCATATACGTTCCTAATGCGGACACTATAGATGTCTTAATACGGACACCCTATAACCAATCAGCGCGCAGCGTATGACGTATTCTGATATTTATAAAAATCGGGTGCGTTATAATATTAATACCACCAATAAAGATAATTTAAAATTGTTATTATTTAGATAGTTAAATTGTATTATTAATTAAAATATAATAAAAATAAATAAATTATTAACTAATTAAATTAGAATAAATTGTTCATAAAATTAATTATGAATAATGTAATTATAGTTTGTCTGATTGATTCATAAATAATATATATAGTTAATCTAGTGGTATATAGGGTGTCCGTATTATAACACAGGTTGTCCGTATTCGGACATGGGTACCGAATATGGACACCCATGTTATCTATGGAATTAAATATTAAATACAATTTTAAAATCACAATAATATCTACAATCATAAAATATTGATATATTGTAATTTTTGAATAAAAATAATGAGTCATAAAATGTTAAGACCATTTATTGTTAATGATTCCGTATTAGGTTACTTTCCCCTAGTTCGATACGAATTGATAATAATACATTTATCAGAAAACTGACCCTATATATTTGGCCTTCTCCATTGTATGTACAACATCTAATTAAGCAAGTCAGTGTGTGTTATATTTTTCATTAGAATAATATTTGATTAAATATAAATCTTTGATTGTATGTGAAATAAAATATTTGTCAATGATTTTTTTTATTATTTTTTAAATATTTTATAAACTTTATTTATTTAAAAAAAAAATATAAATATATAGGTGAAACAAAATAAACACAGTATTAATGAATACTTAATTATTCAGTAATGAATACGAATGCTTACAAATAATATAGATCTAAATGAATAATGTTTTAAAACAATGAACGAAAATAGTAAAAAATAGTATACTAATAGTATATTAATAGTATACTAATACATTATAATAGTATATTAATACATCATAATAGTATGAGTAATACTATATGCCTATGCATTCTAAACATAAATGAGCTAGGAATTGTTATATTAATAAACATTAATGATTTTTTGAATAGTATTGATATCTATAATATTATAATAAGCTAAATAGGCACAACGATAAAGTTAAATATACTATGCAATAAGTAATTAGAAAATATGTAGGTATATTATAATATTATATAATATATATATAATTTAAAGATTTCGAGTTACACATTATTAACATTATTAATTATTAAGATCGTATAGATAACTAAAATATATTATGATTTTATAAAATAAACTAAATAACACCCTATAGTATAGGGCCTATACATATATTATACTAATGTTATACCAACTAATTTTTGTTTACAACTATATGCACAGTGTGCAGTGCACAAATCATCACAATGCACACAATGGTGTTAACAATTATATAATAATAGGCCTGTTATTTATTAACAACTTTAAGAATCAAATTATTTTAAATACAATTATACTAATATTATTAAATTAATACTAATATTATCAATTATTAGATAAAGTAGATATACAGTATATATATATATATATATATATATATATATATATATATATATATTAATATTATATAATTTAAAAAGTAACAAGTAAATAAAATGAATAATAAAATGTTTAAAATGTGAGAACGCATAGAAAGGACATGTATTTGAATATAGTGTTATGCTTGGCCAGAGAGTAAATTAAGCAGAGTGATACATGTATTCATATATATGCATATAACAATATAATTACGTATAGGTATACCTACGTATATTTAGATCAACAACAAATAGTTTAATTATTTGTAGATAATAAATATACATAAAGGAAGACTAATTATAATAATCAATATCAACTGGTTATAGCATATTAAGATATATATGGAGAGGGAAGAAGTGAGTAATAATTCCTAGCATAAACATATGGTGTTATATTACTAGCATATGAGATATTCTACAGTCTAACTCCTTACATTACTAACGTCGATGTGATATCTCTTATCCATGTTCCAATTGAGATTAGTGTTACTGATAACTTCATCCTCTAAGTCTTTGTTCATTATCGATATTCCGGCGGTAAACATTATTATACCGAATACCTATGTATGTATTCATATTGTATGTATTCACATCGACTACTAGTCCACAGATAAATAATTAATATTAGGTATACATATATATTTATGAATTTTACAATACAATATTTGTATCATATACATATTTGTATTATATTAATTCATACTATATAGTATAGTATGAAATATACTTATACAATTTTAAGAAATTTCGTTAACATATATATATATATATGTGTGGTGTATACATACATATATTAATGACATTACATTAATTCACAACTAAAGTAGCATAGCTGAGCAAAACTAACGAATACGAGTAAACTGTGAACGATGAAAATGAATATCTTCTCCGTGTATGTAGACATGTTGAAAGTGACTCGCTAGTCAGTGTTCATATATGAACAACTATATATATATGTATTTACAGTATTATACTGTCAGTATATATTATCTATCTATTTTAACTATACATCGAAATAGGTTACTGCAGTTACTAAATTAAACTGTATGGTTTATAAGTGTTTTAAAATAGAAACATTATTTATAATGTTTTATTATTTAATATTTATATAATCATTTAATAGTGATATTTTTCGTGTAATTAATTTGACATGATTTGATATAATTTTGAGTATTTTATTGTATTACTAAATTTGCAATCTATATATATATATGATATTCGGTTTATTAGGCACTAAAATAGGGTCGTGTAGACCCCTTCGCTCGTGCGGGAAGAAAATAAGAATAAGATAATAATAATACGATAATAATTTAATAATAAAATACATTGAATATAACACGGACAAAAATATAGAGGAGTGCTATAGATGAGTGTTATATAGGTACTACATATTGCAGTGATATAGTGGACTGTTATATATTAATACTGAATTGATATAGTGGAGTATTATATACTACAGACTGCATTGATATAGTAAACTCCATGGAGTGTTATATAAATGTTGTATGTATTACATACTATGTACTATATATATAACTGCCTGTGTGTCTAAGTTGGCTAAGGCGTCATATGCACAAGAACCCTGACGTAGGACCTACGTCGTAGGTTCAAGCCTCGTCCGGACTATTAAAATAGGTATTAAACATTATATTTAGAAGTGATATTATATAATTGTGTAAAATAAATGATCATCTCTCATTAAAAACCACGGATGCCTTAACATGAGAGCGGCTCCGAAGGGCAATTAAACTGTTCTAGGTTCTATAGAGCCATGTATAGTTATAAGTGAAAACTTCATTAAAGTTCCCGGAAGGGATGAAAGGACTCCACGAATATAAATAACAATATTATGGATTATTTTTAGGGAATACAAAGATGTAATTATAATTATAGATATATTTATAATATTATCATATCAATTATATAATATAAATTATACTATATCATATTTATAATAATATCTTCGATTTTTTCTTTAATAAAAATACTCATATATATATATATATATATTATGTGTACATTATGTATAATTTCTATTGATAATTCATATACATATATTAACCATATACATAATAGCTATCATGATACATATATATATATATATATATATATATATATATAATAAATTTCAAATACCTATTATACTGCCTTATCTCGGCCAACAACATTATCTTTGTATCCTTAAACTTTAGTAAACCATACTAACAATAGAGATTTTAGATATTCCTGATACAACTCTATAGAATTCCTTACCTTCTACCATATATGGTATACGCCCTATTGCTCGCACAAATGATTTATAAATCTTAATTATATTTTCTCTCATCCTAATTTATTATTTCTCTATTCGATATTTTTATCTCGTTATATCTTCAATTTATTATTATTACATAATTATTACGGAAACTGTTTTCCGTCATTTAGTACATCGTTCTTTTATTATCATTTATCATTTATTTTCTCCTGGCATGAACGAGGGTCCAATATGGCCATAATATTAGTACTAAATAATTGATGTATATCATCATAATCATCATTATACAATATATATATATATATATATATATATATTATACCAAAAGGTATATTTATTTTAAAATATGTTATTTTTTACCTCGTTATAGATTAATAAGTATTATATTAAAATGGAATTCTAAATAAACTAATACGCTTAGTACGTGGTAATATGATGGGAAGTTTAATACATATTACAGGCTCGAAACATAACATATCTGGTAGCACTACCAGGTGATAATATAATGAGTTTATATCTCGCATGTAAATGCGGCTATTGTAATGTTCGAGTAGGTTGTAATAGTCATGTACTGATATGTATGTAGATATGTATACATATGTATCAGTATACTTCATCGTCGATAATATCAGATGTTACTCGTTTAAAAATGAATCTAATACAAGTTTCTATTAATTAAAATCCAAATAAGTTAACTTTTCAAAGTTAAATTGTTAATATATATTGTTATTATTATTTTATTTTGGGGAGTCCTTTCATCCCATCCGGGAACTTAGATGTAGTGTTCACTTATAACCATATATGACTCTAATGTCCCTTCGAAGCCGCTCTCATGTTAAGGCATCCATGGTTTTAATGAGATCCGATCATTTATTTATACACAATTATATAAGATCATCACTAAATAATATTTAAGACCCGTTTTAATAAATTGTGTGTCCTACTGCTTGTGTGTCTGACACATTAGCCAACTGAACCATACAGACAGTTATACATAGGAATATATAATAAGTATACTTCTAAATCTGCAGGGTTACTTCAACCTTACCATCTCGGATTGTCGAATATAGGTTCGAACACTGGCCACTACCATCATATTACACTGCTTCTCGTGATCAATTCCGTTTATCAATTTATAAAGTATAATTTATATATACGATAAAATAGATTAATTATATAATCATAACTATCTTCTGTTCACATACGTGTGTGTGTTACTATTCCTTAACTCAATCTCTAATATTATAATTATTAAAAACAATTTAATTTCATCCTTATTCCGCTTGTTCTAATGCATTAACTCGTGAGCTCTGATACATTCTTGTTATTAATTATTATTAATACTAATTATTAATAATATATTGATATGTGGATAATTATTAAAAACAATTTAATTTCATCGTTATTCCGCTTGTTATAATGCATTAACTCGTGATCTCTGATATATTATTGTTTCTAATTATTACTAATATATTGATATGTAGATTCTATCATTTATATTATATATGCAATCTTTAGAATATAATATTTATCTGGTAATTAAAAAATATAATTTTCCCAAATTAAGGGTCTATCATCAATTATTCTGACAAAAATTAGATCTCTTACATTTAATATTACTATTATATATAATGTTAAACACGAAATTACATTATTTTAAGAGATAATGAATATTAGCTGGTCCTCCCATTTTTCCGTTATTGCAATTTGTGCTGATTAATTTATATACATTCACCCCTAGAATATTAACTATTGAGTACACCTTTATTGGTATATAGACCTATATACAAATATTTAATTTTCAAAAAATTAAAATTAAATAATTGTTTAAATGTATTAATACTAAGATTTACATATTTTTTTCAAGTATTCCCTACTTTAACATTTACCAATTCATTATAATCTATATATCACCAAATTTTCGCCCACGTTTTTTGATGACTTCATGGACATTTCATCAGGTACAGAATCCCAACTACATAATTGCATATAATTGTTCTTATTTACTTAATTACTTAATAGTGTTCTCACTCGACAATACCTTGCAAATATTTTCCATCCTTCTCGGCCCGTCAGTGTACGTAATTAGTCTTCTTCTTCGCAGTCGTTCTTTAAGCTGTATAGTTGTATAGCTGTAAGTTGAATGTTATCCCCCCTGATTCGTATGCCATTCTTTAGATTCCATACAAATAAATTGTACGCCAGTTTGTCTGTGCCACTTATGCAGTGCCATACTAGTTGTAATATGCTTTATTGTATTACCTCAGTGATATTTGGCATTCCCAATTGTTGTATAATAGTATAATTGTTTTTATAGTATATAGTATTATACAATATTTTATTTTATAGTTGTATGTTGGTTATTGTTTCTTATTATGCTGTATTTGTGGCCATTCTAAGTAGCCTGGTATAACATCCTTAATTTTGTTACGCATTGTAAAGTCGATTGACTAGCATTCGCTACTATATATGGTATAATATATGTTCTATTGTTGCTGTGAACGTTCTTATTTTCAGAATGTTGTCATTTTAGAGTTCCGGGTTGATTTCATCTTGTGTTGGTGACTATGATAGGTATGTCATAATGAGTTGGCTAATTTCGAAGTATTTTTGTGAGCTAGCTATCCATGTCCCCAAGTATTTAAAATATGTAACATTATTACTCAACGTGCTATCGTTTTCTAGTTTAATGTCGACCGGTAGCCTACTGTGTGGTTGAACGTCATGACTTCGGTTGTCTTTTCGTTCAGTTCACGACTAATAATGGTAACTTCTATTTTAATGGATGTTAGCAGTTGCTGAGCTTGTTCGACTTCGTGTAATGCCAGTAATGTGTCATTTGCGTATACGCATATATCGGTTATAACCGATATATGTTATCTGTATTGCTAGCTGGATGTCTTCTCCCTTGTATGTGTATTACTTCGAATCCGAAGTATACTTCTCGTCCTTCGCATGATGTAGTGCAGCGTGATCACGAAGAGAAGAAGCGTCAGAGTATCGCTTTGAAAAACTACTTTTGTTATTTCGTCAGGTGTTATATATTTGCGTAAGTATCTTCATACGTTAATATGATCGTTTGTATGCGGTTGTAAAGTATTCCGTATGATTCTAGTTTACGGAGCATTATGTATCTATTGATACTGTTGAATTGTCTTCTCAAAGTTAACAACAATTATAACAGCCTAAGATTGTAACTTTTCACTCTTTCTATTAAGCGTACGATAGCTAATATGTGTGATTCGTAGATATTCCAGGTCTGAATCAATTATCATTGGAATGTAGTATATGATTTATATATGGATACATTTGATATAGTATTAGTATGACAGTTAATTGTGTTGTTATTACTGATAGAGCAGTGTATACAAATACACTGCTCTATCAGTAACTATAGTTCCTACTTCTTCAATATCACCGGTTTTGGGAAAAGGCACAATATTGAATTGTAACCATTGCCTTATTATTTTATGACGTATAATATTCCTTTAGATATAAACATTCGTCATTTATTGATAACATTACTTCATTTCTATCAAATAATATATTAATGTTCTACTTATACTAGTGTGGATATGACGATACTTGTGGATATAAATCATAACGTTATCCTTCTGAACGTTATCGTTATATGTTAATCACTTATCGTATTATTGATTTCAAAACTTACCTAGAAAACTAGACACCCATGATTATCACATTGTTAATATGCCATTCATAGCCATCTTGTTATAATATCATTTATTTAAGTAATAACTATTATCTCAACTAATAACTATTATACCTATATTATACTATTATACCTATATTAACTAATTATCTATTATCGAACAGTCAATAACTAATATACTATTCAATTATCATAATTATGAGTAAATAATCATATATGAGTATATTTATAGGTATATGCACCCATACTAAATCATATAGTGAACGTTTTATAATATTTATTTTAAAGTAGAATTATTGTATAATTTTCATTTATTACTAATATTCTGAATATTTTCTATAGTAATTTATTTATTTGTAGCTATTATTTTAAATTTACTATCGTCTACTATACATATAACATAGTATTTATAAGTGTAGATGTATGCAATATACAGTATAATATTTTCATTATATGTATTCTAATACTACATTAGTATTATTAACTTCACATTTTAATGATATAATACACCCAATAGTAAGTCGGTTACCTCGGTGGCGTCACATGCATACAACTTGCATGCTACAAGTGGGTATATATATACCTATACTTTAATGTATGAGTTCAGGTAGTGGTGTACCATACATATTTCACTAGAATTTCCTTATATTTGAAAACTCGAATTGTATACATATTGCCCAGGTGCATTTGACTAATAACACTATTCTTATTATATATATATCATTGTTTATTTAATTGCTCATCAACAATTCATTAATATATTTATATTATCTGTATAATTCCTCTGTGGCATGCACATATTGCATACTTATGTCTATTTACTTTCTAAACTTATAAATTCTACTAATTAACTACTAATTTTATATAATTTTATTATATAAAAACAATAGATAATATATAAATATTATATATATATATATATAATAATATTTTATTAGAATATTTTATTAGATTCATATATTTATTCTTTCTTCGGGGCCGTGGATTTCGTATTCGTCTTTTAAATAGAAAAAGGAAAATCTTTAAATGAGGTTATTATTTTTATGTAATTCAGCGTTTCGGAAATAATATACTTTTCGAATGTGATTCTTTTTTCTATTTCTGCTGCGACGCTTAACTGTGAGACAAGGTTGTATTCGTGTATTCGATAAGTAGACTGCTACTTCGTCATTCCGTCCACGCATATTCAAGTTTAGTATGCACTTCGTTACAAGGCATAGCGGATGATAAAACAATGCTGTTAAATGATAATACGAATATAGTTTTATAATATTATTATAGTAATATAATATATATAATTTAAATTACAATTATAAATATATATATATATATATATATATATATATATATATATGAATATATATATATATATATATATATATATATATATATATATATATATATATATATATATATATATATATATATAGTTATAGTTATATATGTATAGTTAGAACTATACAATATTAAAATAGTACATTTGTTAAATTATATATTTGTATTTCAGTGTTTGTTTGTATTCGCTAGTACGTGAACATATATGTTCACACATATATGTATACAAACTGGACTCAACAATGTAGGGTGTTCGCATGTAATATTGTTAATCATAATTATTATTCTAATTTAGAAATAAATGAAATGAAATTTGTGGTTTTGAAAGTCTAATTTCGTAATATATTACATAGGGTATATATCTATAGATGGGGTAAGACTCAGGAGATTAAAAAAATAAGAAAAATATAATTAAATAATGTATAAGTGTACATATATATATAAATATTATATTAATTAATATATATGACATGCAAATAGGGGAAAGTCTTCAATTACCGACCTTCTCATAGATATATCAGTAAGTATACTATATAATTATATCAAAAAAGTATATATATATATATATACATAAACTATTAGTAATTTAATGGCAATTATGAATAAGTATTTTTTTCTCCAAAATATTGTATCATACATTTTTTATTTGTTAAAATGTAATATCATGCTTTTACTTTTTAAATATTTGAATAATAAGTTTTTTTAAATCATAGAAAATAATATAATAATTAAAAAAAATGAAATGCTATGCATGTATGCATAATATTGTAGATCAATTTAATGTTTATAAATATTTACAAATAATTTACTTTAGATAAATAGTATCCAATATATCTTAATTATATCAACCTATATAGTTTTCCTATTATCGACCCCCTAGAATACACAAATACTAATCCCATGTGATTTATAAAAATACAATTAAAATAAATCATTGTTTTACTTTTAAAATGTTGTGCGTGTAGGACCATTGATTTATACTAATGATTCATGGTCATAGTTGATTATATACGCATTGCTTAATACATAAATCTTAAATATCCTAATAATATTATTATTTCAAAATAATGAACATTATTCACTATTTTGATATAAAGTTTAAATAAAAATTTAATATGAATGTTAAAACTTAAATTCAATAAGACTTAAATTGCGTGCGTTTTGTAATTCATGACATCTATTTATATCTGCTATTTTGATTGCATATTATAATACTACAATTATTTCTACCAGTAATAGTTAGGGGGTCGGTAATTTGAGACCCCCTGATTATTCTGTTCAATGCAATTATATAACAAATTTAAAATAGCAAATTATGTATCGCTATAATATTACCCTAATTACAAAATGTCAGATACATATATTGAATATTTAATAAGTTTAGAAATTGTCATTTAGTGGTCGGTAATCGAAGACTTTCTCCTATTAGACATATTATCACAATTATTCATATATACATATGGTTTATTATATATATAAGATAATAACCTGAATCAGTTTTCCTTACATTTTCTTCGGGTTAATATTATTTGATAACCATAAAAGGGAACCGATCTTTGAAGTTACATTTTTAAGTTGAAGTTAAAGTTAAATATTTTTTATTTTATCCGGAGTTCGGAAATAATATCCACTTCAGACGATGACATAATCAATATATATATATATATATATATAAATATATAACACGTATATATATATATACTATATATATATATACTATAGTAACCAACAACTATTAGAGATAATATGGAAACATGTTGCCATATAATAGGCCTAAAGGAGTGAATAATGAAGATACGTGTACATTGTACAATGTAGGTTGTACAATGTAATGTAGTGGACAATGTAGTACCTAAACCTGTTTATTTAGTTAATAAAGTCATGCCAAATAATGCATTATACTCTATAGATGATAATATATGTACGGAGGCTGCATGTAATGATTCGTGTGCAGTTGTATTTACAGATATATATATATATATATATATATATATATATATATATATATATATGTATATATATAGCTACATATATACCAAATATACATTAATCAACAACATTAAAAGGACATTAAAAGAGTAAAGAATTCATATACATAACATCTATGTCAGCAAAAGATATGGATTCTATGATGATGTCATCTATTATATAATACGCATCTGATGACTCATATAGTGATCAGATACGAATATATATATAAATATATATATAGATAGCTACTGTAATATATTAGTATAGAGAATTGTAATAAGTAACCCACAACGGGGACATTGGAGTATATCTAAAAATAGCATAATATCAATATTGAAGATAGGGCAACATTACAGGATGTTGACCAAGAAACAGTTTTGTTAGGTACGATGTACATTAATATTAGTTATACATGTAATAGATGTTTGGATGACCTAACATCTGAGGATAGAAGTAAAGGAATTAATATACGCTCTAATATATATATACTTATTAATATATATATATATATATATATATATATATATATATATATATATATATATTATAAGTTATATTATGTATATATATATATATATATATAATATATATATACATGATATAAATTATAAATACACAACAAAGCTACACACAGACATTAGGTCAATTAGAAATACCAGTGCAACAAGGACACGTGGCGATATCACATGTCAAACAGTCAAGTGACCCGTCCATAACGACAGGGTATTCTTGTACGCCATGCTAATGCTGATGGGGAGATGAATGACGACGTGCATATACATATGTTCTATAGGATGGATATACATGTGTATTGTACATATGCTATTGTATATACATACATATAGGTATATGTATATACACACATACATATATATATATATATATATATATATATATATATATATATATATATATACGCTAGTTTATTAATGTGATCATCGTCTGAAATGAAAGTTATCTCAGCTTGCGACAACGTACTATCGCGATGACTCATGTCTGCCGTTTATAATTAGGCGGCGATGATTAAAGGAACAGTCCTGCATACAATAAACATGTCTCTACTCGAAGTAGTCTTCGGCTTATGTCGAGTATTGTAGGTTATTCGTTGGGAGTCATTAACAACTGAACTTAGGCATCAATACGATCATTAAACATACCTGTTAAATATATATATATATATAAATATATAAATATAATATTTTATATATATAATGTATTAATTAGTTATTTAATGAGTTTGTATTTAATAAATATTAACTATTAACTATTAACAAATTAATAAAAATCAAAATAATCTATTTTTGTCAATACAATATATTTTCAATAAATATTAAAATATGATGTATAATATATAAATAAAGTGAAATATAAATGCTTTGCATGATATTTATATGATATCATATAAGTTAAATATATTACTTTTGTATATTTAAAAAAATGTAAAATTTGTAACATATATATGTATACATATATAAGTATAATGTCAGATGAATGATTTTCTAGGGTAGTGAAAAACATTTTTCTAAGGATAAATATAAGAATTACATAAAGTAGTGTAATATATTGTGTTTACCCCCCTCACTGATACCATACTTTTATCAATATATTACACACTTTCACCCTTATTTTCTCCTATTTTCTTGTATATTATTGCGAACTCAATAAATTCTTGCTAGGTTTCACCCTGCCTCAAAACTGTCATAATATCTCATATTCTTAAAAAAAACCTAGACCCAAACTCACTTAGAAATTATCGCCCGATTTCCTACCTATAGGTGATACCTTTAGGGTATACCCCTAATAAGTAAAATATTAGAAAGAATTGTTTCCAAATAACTCATCACACATATAAATAAAAATAATCTTTTCGACCCGTTTCAAAGCGCTTTTCGTAAGGGTCATTCAACCGAAACAGCTCTCATCCGTATTACTGACATAATATTATCTACCTTAAATAACAACGCGTGTTGCCAGCTAATCCTGCTTGATCTCTCATCTGATTTTGATACCCTGGACCATAACATATTATTCTCGCGGCTTACTATGATGGGTATATCTGGCTTAGCATTAAAATGGTTTACTTCATATCTGACTAACCGCAATATCTCTATTATGATTATCAAATATTACTCGCCTCTTTCTCCACTTAACCACGGTATTCCTAAGGATCCGTACTGGGTCCATCCCTCTTTTCTATTTATATCCGCCCTAATCTAATTAAGAACTTTCCAAATATACACTACCATATTTTTGCATATGATATTCAACTGTTTACCTTTTTCCCTATAAATTCTCATAATACTATTAACTCTGAATTAATCGAGTGTGCTAACTGCATAATATTATGGCTTCTCTCCAATAAACTACTAATTAATTCCTCTAAGACTACTGTTCTAAAACAATGTACTTCTGATACTTTCTTTCCAAACTTTACTCTAAATAACATGATTATTTATCTTTCCATTCCTCCAAAAACCTAGGAATAGTATTTGATTATAAATTATCATATAAGAATCACATATCACCATTTACAAAATCCTCCAACTTTCATCTCTTCAGAATTAAAAAAATACGGTTATCACTTTCCATAAACCTTATTAAAACTCTAATAAATGCTCTTGTACTTTCCCGAAATGTCTATATAGTCCATATAGTATACTGTTCTTCCCTACTGGATTTACTTCCTGCTAAATCAACTGCTCCACTAAATCGGAATATCCATTGCTCAATACGTACCTACTACCTACTGCATAACATGACTGGATCACTTTACTACAACATCACATCAATCATCTCGTATGTGGCTACCCTTCTCCCTCAGGTGTAAATTACGTATACTATCTATAATCCATAACTCAATATATTCTTTCACCCCATGCTATATATCTGATCTAATTAATGAACGTATAATATTACCTTCCCTTCGTTACCAAAATGCTCCTTATCTCCCATAACTCTAGTAAAACTTCCCTAAATTCTAGAACTTTTAAAAATTCCGGTCCCACCCTATTGTATTCGCTCCATACTACCATTCGTTCTATTAGATCCCACACAAGATTTATAAATCTTACTTCTTCTTTTCTCTCTATTTCTAAATACAATCATCAAATCATCCAACTTATTATTTTTGTCTCGTGTTATATTCAACGTATTATTATTATTAAATTATTATTATATTATTATTATCTTATTATTATTTTCTCCCGCACAAGCGAAGGGGTCTACATGACTATATTTTAGTGCCTAATAAAACATATATCATCATCATCATCACACAAAAACATATAGCGCCACCTATATAGGGTCAATTTTCTGAATTATGTGTTGTTTTTAATGTAAATTCGTATCAAATTATACACTTTTAAAATAAAAAATAATAAGCTTTAAATTATTATTTATATTATGAAAACTAAGTAATCATTACTAATATATAACGATCAAATAGAATATGTAGCTTTTAAATGCTATTAATATCTATGTAATTAGTACATGCTAATTTATATTGCATGTAATTTAATAGAGCAATGAAAATATTTTAGTATGAAATATTTATCGCGGTAAATCTAAATTTAGTTAAGTGATTTCGATACTATTGCTAGCAGCGGGGTGTATGAATATTAATCACGTTGCATAGATAGGGTGTGTTTATATTTAATTCGCAAATTATTTGGTAGTGATATTGGCAATATTGCTTATAAATATAATTAATCTCTATTGTATTATCTACTGAAATATATTATTTTAATTATATAATTATTAATTTACTTTATATTTGTGTATATATATATATATGAACACACATATTTAAATATATACAAGATAATTAACTAACATTTTAGATTTCACTCAGTGCAAAGTTAAATACAATACCATATATGCACAAGTATTTATTATTTGTGATACACACACAGACTATCTGACTTGGTCCAATCATTTTCTGAAAAAAATAGGTAATAGAAAATAAATGGTAGTATAATCATAATTATAAAGCTAAAACTCTCTAAAGATTTAGATAAATCTAATTAATACAAATATAATTGTATACACGAATTACACGATGTAGCCTGATTATATCTTTCCTATGAACAATATTTGATATTTATATATATATATATATTTTATTTTTTTATTTTTTTTTATTTGGTGGAGTCCTTTCATCCCATCCAGGAACTTAGATGAAGTTTTCACTTATAACCATATATGGCTCTAATGTCCCTTCGAAGCCGCTCTCATGTTAAGGCTATATATATATATATATGTATATTTGTACAAAAAACATGAATATCGTCAGATACATATATGTATTAACTCTATTGGGTTAGTTTGAGGAAATGTGTGGTTTATAATGGTTTATAATGGTTTATAATGGTTTATAATGGTTTATAATGGTTGCATAAACTATTCACTTTTAAAATGAAAAAAATGTATCTAAAATTATAATTTATATGATGAAAATACGTATTCATTATTAACATATAACAAATCAAAATAATATATTGGTTTAAATTCTATACATATATATTCGGCGAATAAATATTCACTTATATTGAATATAATTTAATTGACAAATGAAAACATTATTATATGAACATCGTTGCAAATTTAAATCTATTTCAGTGATTTCGATACTACTGCTAGCAGCGGAAGGTAGTAGGTTTAATTAAGTCGCATAGATAATGAGTGTATATATATATATATATATATATATATATATATATATATATATATATTTATACTTATAAATTATTTATTTGATAAGATTTATTATATTATAAATCATATTATTATAATTAAATTTCATAATAACCTATTTTAGTTTTACCTTCATTTTCCCAAGGCAATATTGTAATCATCACCGAACAAATATAACAGGTAACCGCTCTTCGTATACGAAGAACGGTAGTTCAATATTTATATTATATCTAGGGGTTCGGAAATAATGTACATTTCAGACGATGACTTTTACCAATATATATATATTACAAATAGCTAAATATATTACAAATATACATTAATCAATAACTATTAATTAAGATAAATAAATTTGTTGAATGACATTAAAAGAAAAAAGAATGCATATACACATACATAACAGCTATGCCATAACAATATATGGATTATATGATGATGTCATCTATTATATAATAAACATCTGATGACTCATATAGTGATCAGATACGAATATATATATATATATATATATATATATATATATATATATATATATATATAGCTACTGTAATATATTAATATAGAGAACTTGTAATAATCAACCCACAACGGGGACATTGGAGTAGATCTAAAAATAGCTTAATATTAATATTGAAGATAGGGCAACATTACAGGATGTTGACCAAGACACAGTTTTGTTAGGTACGATGTACGTTAATATTAGTTATACATGTAATAGATGTTTGGATGACCTAACATATAGAACAGAAGTAAAGGAATTAATATACGCTCTAATATATATATACTTATTAATATATATATATATATATATATATATATATATATATATATATATATATATACATATATACATATATACATATATATATATATACATAATATGACTTATAAATACATAACAAAACTACACATACACACACAGACAATAGGTCAATTAGAAATACCAGTGCAACAAGGACACGTGGCGATATCACATGTCAAACAGTCAAGTGACCCGTCCATAACGACAGGGTATTCTTGTACGCCATGCTAATGCTGATGGGGAGATGAATGACGACGTGCATATACATATGTTCTATAGGATGGATATACATGTGTATTGTACATATGCTATTGTATATACATACATATAGGTATATGTATATATACACACACATATATATATATATATATATATATATATATATATATTAAGACATTTACATCGTCAATTTGATACATATATTACATATATACATTAATCGATCATTAAATAAGCTAAACAAACATGTTGACGGATATTAAGGAGTAAATAATTAAGATACACGTACACGTGTTTATTTCGTTAATAAATGCATGTCCGATAATGAGCATGATGATAATACACACACGGAGGCTGACTCTGATGAGTCATATTCACTTGTATTTACATATATATATATATATATAGTTATCAATTCAGATAAATATATTACAAATATACATCGGTCATTAACTGTTACATAAGATAAATAGATATATATTAACACATATGTGTTCAAGGATAGAGTAAATATTGGAACATATGCCAATTAAATGTATGCCTGTTAAAGAAGATGAAAACTATGCTATCCTGATGATAATTCCTGCTAACAAAGAAACATAACGCTGATAGTAAGAAACATTAACATGTATATATATATATATATATATATATATATACCATTTAGGATGGATATTAGTATGTATTTATGAATATGAATATAGATGCACAAATATCTATATAACAATTATGAATTATTTATGACATACGCTAGCTTATTAATGTCCTCAATAAGAGTCATCATGTCTGAAATGCAAGTTATTTCCGAATCGCTGGAGATATTATAAGATATCAAACCGCAAATACCAGTTCTCCCTTTTCTATTTATCCGGCGATGATTAAAGCTGCGGTCCTGAACACAATAAATAGTCTGCTATTTGATGAAGTTTCCGGAATATTTCTAGTATTTCTATGTTATTCGTTGGAAAAACAATATCATTAAGCAAACCTGTCAAATATAAACAATATTAAAACATATTATTATAATAGTAAATATATTTATGATAACATTTATAAATATATCATACCGGGTAGAAGATATCACATTTAAATGTGTAATGTGTTATCATTCAATTCATAATATTTAATGTATATTCTGAAATGGTATTTAACATTATACTTCTCCTACGCCTAAAATTGAAGTAAGTTATACCCATAATATATTAGATAAGTGGTTAATTAAGATTAAATTTAACTTATAATTGAGATTAAGAATAACATTACAAATTTGTTTATTTAAATATACGTTCAAATTATTTGTACATAAACGATAGTAGACAAACTTTAATGAGATTATTAACGTTTAATGAGATAAATTAAACGTTTTAACGAATTAATACCAATAATATCAAATTAATTGATAATAATAATAATTATGTTATTCGATTTTAACTTTGTCTAAATGGAATATTGGCATCACATAAAGCTTTAATAATAGCGAGGAGATACCCTGTCTGTGACATATATATATATATATTTGATGTAGTTGATTATGATATTTTACTTGCTAAATTAGAATGTACATAGTTTAGAGGTGATACAAATTTATTTATTAAAAGTTATCTCGAAAATAGAAATATTATAACACGAATTGATAATACTCTATCATATAGAAATATTATTATATATGGAGTTCCACAAGGATCTGTTCTAGGACCTCTACTATTTATTATCTTTAAAAATGACATAAACAATATTTTTAATAATGAAAAAGTAAATAATATTAATATCAATTTATATGCAGATGATACATCTATAACTATATTTGCTTAAAATGATACATTATTAACATATTATTTGCAATATTACATAGATAAGTTAAACAAGTGGTTTGATATAAATAAGCTTAAGCTAAATATTGAAAAAAAAACAAAAATATTGCCATATATAAATTCTACTATATTAAAAGATATACAAATAGATAACATTAAAATTGATATAATTATAAATTTTTTGGGATATACTTAGATTCCCAAATGACCTAAAAAAAACACATACATTATTTATCGAATAAACTGTCAACAATTATATATACTATAAAAAAAATATCTTTTTTATATAACAAATTTAATTTTGTATATAATTCGTTCTATTTATATAATTTATCATATGGGTTTGAAGTATGGTCAAATACTTATGAATCAAATATTACAAAATTAATTATGTTACAGAAAAAAGTTATAAGAATTATTAATAAAAAAATAATAGATAAATCAAAATTACCATTAATACGTCTAATAAATTCGGGTCCTTTTTAAAAAAAAAAATAATATTTTAAAATTGAAGATTTAATTATATATAGAAACACATTATTAATCTATAATTTCTTAAATAATAAATATAAATTAGATTGTAACTCATATTTCAAGTTAAATAAACTAAAAAATAAATTTATCCTACCACTTATGAAATATAATAAAATAAAAAAAACAATATTTTGTAAAGGACCAAAGTTATATAATAAATTAATGTTTAATAATCTTTTACGAAAAAATAATATTAATAATGTATTTATTCTAAATAAAACATTAAAATATTCATTTATAAGTAAATATTAGTTTTTTTTTATATATTTTAATATTTATATTTGTTTTACATCTTGTTTCGTTTATTGTTTTAAATATTTTTTTAAATTATTATTGGTATTATTATTTTTCATCTGGAATGTGGCACCTTTGCACGTCTTATTGAAAGATGATTAATTTTTATTTAGTAGTTTTAATTTTATAGCATACTTTTAAATATTTTTATTTATACATATTTATAATAATTTACTATTTTTATTAACAATTGTTCCAAGAACTTAAGTTCTCAATATTACAATATTATAAAATTACATATTTTACTAATATATATTTTAATACATTTTAATATTATACAATTATTTTATTATCTTATTTTATTATTTACTTTAATGTAATGGATTGAAATATGATGATAACTTATGTTCATGAACAGTTTTTTATTATTTTTATTAATTTATATATATATATTTATGTATCTTCTATTTTATTATTTCAATTACTAATTATATTACAAAGAATTCTAATTAATTCTAACACATGAATCATTATTATTATATTAGTACTTTTACTAATATTGTAATCTGTACATGAACATATTGGAGGTATCGACCAAATAAAGCCTAGGCTTTCACTGATCCTCCATAGACGTATGATATACATAGTATGTCGTATGTCTATAAACTGATTTCATTCATAAATAATTCATGATTTCTTATAGTATACCCTTCCCTATAGTATACCATCCCTATAGTATACCCTTCCCTAGTGTACCATTCCCTATAGTGTACCCTTCCCTATAGTATACCACCCCTACAGTATACCCTTCTCTATAGTACACCCTCCCTATAGTATACCCTTCCCTAGTGTACCATTCCCTATAGTATACCCTTCCCTATAGTGTACCTTTCACTATAGTATACCACCCCATATGGTATGCCCTTCCTTATCATATGCCATTCCATATAGTATACCCTTCCTATAGTATATATATATATATATATATATATATATATATATATATATATATATATATATATATATATATATTACATGCAAGTATTTATAATTAATTGAATTGGAAAACGTATACAATAAACAATTACATATACACAAAACCTAAAAATATATATATATATATAACATATACACATATAATTATGAAGTGAGTAAAACCAAAACCCTGAGATTTGGTAATATTATAACATATACAAATAACTTAGTATGAATAGATATATTCAAGAGATATAGATATAAGAGGTTAATATATACTGTTAATAAAGTATACTATAACTAAAACTACTCTACATCAATACTAACGCGTCAGTACAATGTTGATGATACACAGAATAACATCCATGTTATGTAGACATATCGAATGCGATTGTGTGCACAATTTCCGTATACGGCGTTGTAAAACTCAACTAAATCGTAATAGTTTATTGTAAATAATGCATTGTTATTGTTTTTCGTTATTTTATAATAACAAATTATTTCGAAAGTTTTTAAATGAGTGATTTTATTATTATTTAATATTATATAAATATTTAGATTTTTTTAATAATTGTTATTATTATGAAAACGTTTTCATGACCAATATGTAAGTACGTTTATAATAATGTACATTATAAAATTACTTACGTATTGGTAATTTGTGATGGCTACCTATGGGTATATGATATTATATATGGTATAACCATATATGGTATGTATTGTTAGCACATATAGATTCTACATACACAACTATAAATACCATAACTAATTGTGCGAATCATCGCCACATTTATCTATTCTAAATGTCGTCACCATATTAATAATAAACAACTAAACTTAATATATATTGTTATTTAATAAAACACTCCATTTTTATCTGAAATTGAAACTAGATTTAATTGTTTGTCAGCCCTATATATATATATAGAGTTTGGTATATTATTACCATGGTTATTGCAATATATCATCGGAACATATATCATATAGTTTTATAAATATAAATACAGGTATACTAATATACATATAAATATAAATATACTAAAATAAATTAAATAATATAGTAATAGTACCTTACAACAGAATTTATATATTATATTATATTACAATTAATTAATTCATACAGTTATAGCGAATATTAATTCAAATATATTCATTAGAATTTATGTATTGAAATGTTTTTATATACAATATACCTTTTTACAGTAAGATCACTGGTTTAATTATTATGAATAATTCGAAAATCTTGCGGATGTTTAACCTGCCAGTATTTATAGCAAGACTTGTGAACGATATAACTGATGACGAACACCCTGAATTAGAAAAGGGTCTGCAAGACTGCAGTCTTAACATATAGGACGTATAATTCTAGGGAGTACGTTACATACGCAAGCGGGCCTAATCTTCGCTATAATATATTATTCTATAGATGCTAATCTATATATAGATTTGTATGAATTACTTGCTGTCACAGTATGATAACTTTATTTCTAATAAAATATATACCACTTACACGAATTAGTGTAATCCGTTCTTGTACACAAAACGATAACTTCGTCACCTAAATAGGTTGTTATTTCTGAGAAATCTAAATTAGTATCTATATATACTAGTGTATACACTAGTAAATATACATTGTACAATTTAAAATTAAAAAAACGGTTTTAAATATTATTTATATAATGAAAACTAAGTGTTCATTACTAACATATAACAAATCAATATGATATTTTAGTTTAAATGATATACATATCTGTGTGGAGAGTAAAAGCTAATTTATATTTTATATAATTAAATACAACAATGTACAATTTGTCGTATAGATACTGCGTCAAATTAAATATATGTCAATAATTCAGACACTACTGCTAGCAGCAGGATTAGTAACTATTAATTAAGTTGCGTAGATAGAGAGTGTTATATCTTTGCTTAGCGAAATATTTTATATGGGTAAACAATGTGTACTACAATGTGTACTACATATACATATGTATATGTAAAGCAATTCGATGAAATTGGTTCATCGATATATAAATATATATATATATATATATATATATATATATATATATATCAGTGTTCATTCTAGAGCTACCCAGCTACCCAAATTGGGAAGTGCCCTAAGTTTGTGGGTAGCTGCCCTAAATATATGATTATATGGATTAAGTTAACTTTAAATTTAAATTTAATTTAATTTAAATTTATTAAGTTTTTATTAATGTACTTGTAATATCATTAATTAAAAGTGTTATATCTATAATTAAAGGAATATATTATTTAATAAATGTCAGTTTTCCAATGAATATTTATAAAATGACGATTAAATGTGTTATTATTATTATATTATTATTTAAGTATTAAAATAATGAAGAATTTGTATTTAATAAATGGCAGATTTTCAATAAATATTTATAAAATGGCGATTAAATGTATTATTATTATTCTATTATTATTTAAGTATTAAAATAATGGAGAATATGAATAACTTCTGTCATAACTTTAGGATAAATTCATTATTTTTCAAATAATGGCGAATATATACTATTTGCCCTTTGTTATATCAGTTTGATATTTGATATAAACAAACAATTTAGATTCAAATACAAATTAAATATGAAATATGATAATAAACTGCTTGCTCTATATTTAGAATAATCTAATTTTAGATTGGGTAGCAAATTCACTACCCAAAATGAAAATTGGGTAGCAAACTTTAAATATTGGGTAGTGAATTTGCTACCAATTTATATTTATAATAATATATGAAAATTAATTCAATAATTATTTTTATTCTAATTCTTTTTCTCCCAATATAAATCACATGATTGTTTTATTTAAAATTTGTAATTTTTATATATTTATTCAAAATCCTATTTTAAAACGTAATATTAAAGTGATATATGAAATATTAAAAACCATGAAAATATAAAAATAATGAAACATTTAATCACCAATATTATTAATAAGTTCACTGTTTTTTATATTCATAATAATTAAACGGTATACTTTTTAAATGTATTATAATCTAATTATTAAATTTAAAATTATTATTTTTATTATTACATTAATATTTAATAATATCATATTATATATTAATTATCATACTTATCATAATTATTATTCTTATATATAATATATAATGTTTAAAATATAATGTCATAAATATCATGTATTATACTACTTATTAGTTATTATATATATTGAATTTAAAATCAACCATTGTACGGAGTACGACGTACTGCATGTTGATGAATGACATATTTTATATTGATGTTATTATGATACAATTGGTATCACTGGAAAGGTAATTAAATTATATAATACAATTCATATTATGTTTTTTTTAATTTGTATTTAAACAAAAGTTATTAACAAAAATGTGAAAACAAATTATTAAATTTTAATAATCAATACAATTATAATATACATTCTAATTAATTTTTTATATTATGAAATTAAAATATCTTATATAAATTATATATAATAATGTGTACCGGTATGATATAATAATATTAATATAGATATAGGTATTTTTGTATATTTTTATCTACCTATAAGTATTTGTAAGTATTTATAAGTATGATATATTATATATCGTTAAGGAGGTATATATATAATATATAATGAATGAAAATAATTACTATATATATTATATATTTAGTATCTTATAATTTGTATTATATAGAAACTTATTTATTTATATATTCATATAAATACATTTCCATGTATTATAGTATTTAATGATACAAATAACTAATCCTGTATACTTAACATAATATTATACTATGTATATTATGCTTATACTAGTCATTATAATAATATGAAAGTTTAAATTATAAATATACTATTCGATTGATTAGTAATATTACCAATACATTTATATAAAAAAATAAGTGTATATATATATATATATAAGTTTGATAGAGTTACTATTACATTACTATAATAAATATATAATTATATATATGATATTACAATAATCATAATATTATAACTTATCGAGAACTAAATTACTTATATATCAAACTACTCGAACATCTAATTTTAAAAATATAACTTCTCGACTACCTAATTTTCAATATTATAAGATCTCAACTACATAATTTTCAATATTAAGACATATCGACAACATAATTTTCAATATTATAAGATCTCGACTACCTAATTTTCAATTTTATAACATATCGACAACATAATTTTCAATATTATAAGATCTCGACAACATAATTTTCAATATTATAAATGCTCGAATTTCAAATTTTTAATATCTGAATATCTCATGAATCAAATGTTGAGAGATTGAATATAAAAAGAATTATTTGATATCAATGTATTAGAATTACAATTTGTAAATCATTTAATTGTAAACGAATAATAAGTAATCGAATTGAATACTTATTTGCTATTTATTTACATCTCTAATTCAAAAAGTCTCCTAAGTAGTTTTGTAAGTAACAATTGTTACATGTTTAAATTGCCTCAGGGTATAAGTATCCATCTAATATATTATTTATCATAAATGAATTTATAAATAGATGGCGAAATTACCCATATATGTCATCCTACATTTTACTTAGTAAAATATATTTAAATGCCCTATAATAATTTTTTGTTGGTAGTTGCCCTGAAACCTAGAATGAACACTGATATATATATATATCGTTATATATGGGTAGGAATATAGCATTCAGTTACAAATACCGATACATCAGTTTTACTATAGATTATATGTATAGGGTATTATAGTTGATAATGTTAACTTGACATGTGTGTAACATATTAGTATTGCGAGCGAATGGTTACCATATTGAACTTAAATTCTCAACCTAGGTTGAACTATGGTGAACACGTTACCTCTCTAGGGAGTTAATTCAAACATATTATTTTGGTGGATTCTTTTCATCCCATCAAGGAACTTAGATAAAGTTTCACTTATAACCATATATGGCTATAATATCCTTTAGCCGCTCTCATGTTAAGTCATCCATGGTGTTAACAAGAGCCGATCATTTATGTATACATAATTATATAATATCACTTCTAAATATTATTTTAAGACATATTTTAATGGTCCAGAGTAGGCTTTAACCCGTGTCCTATGATATATATTTGCTTATAGGCGTGTGTAGTAGATATATAGAGCAGTAATATAATGGTAAACTAAACAATACTATTCTGTGGGATATTATATATATATATATATACATTCAACTCGTGATATTTCAGAATGTAAGTAACCGAAAAAATGTATCTGAGATATCGAATAAATCTTACACGTATTTATATAGGTACAGCACCAAACTAACAATTTATAAAATATGAGTTAGCGGGTTTTCTGAGATGTTGTTAGTCTTAGATATCAAGGTATGGCTGTATATAAATATAAATAAATAGGAAACTAATGGCATGCCTTCATAAGTTATATCGATACCTATTATTATACGTCGGTAATACTTAATAAGTATTCATAAGTATCTATATTACTCTACATCTATTAATACTATAATAGTGAAACTAATCGACAGGTCACTAAGTATAGGGGCGTGTCGTAGGTGTAGGTGTATAGCACACGTAGTAGGCTAGTTGACCAGTGACCCGGTGACCATATATGGTGTATATATACGTGACACTATAGTGTCACGTGATGCAGTATATTCCTATTCAAGTAGGTATGTTACTTACAGGTTACATCTATACCTATATCGTGTAGGTATGAAGTCGTGCACTAGTGCTACTACCTATATAAGTAACTATGCGTAAGTCCTGTAACTCGCGATTATGAAATGTAGCGTACTTGATAAAGTAAGAAAACAATACAATACTCTAAGTCTGATATAGATAATATAGAGTATATAGGAAATTAAGAATATACTATTACTAATCTATATATATATATATATATATATTTATTTAATAATGTATAAACTAACGTTGTATGTTTTTTCTACCCGCAGGTACCATGATAGTAAATGTATTATAATGATATTTACATATTCAAATTATTCCTAAATGATATATCTTAAGATGAACTTAGATGAAGTTTTCACGTATAACCATATATGGCTATGATGTCCCTTCGAAGCCGATAAGCCGATGAGCTGTATATAGCACATATCACAATATTCCTATGGTATTACCTGCCACACATAGTGACTATATTGCCGGTAACGTATCATTGTGATGTAGATATCAATATCAATTAATAATAGCTATAAATATTTTAAAATATTTAATATTTTTATTATTTTTAATTACGAAAATTTTAAATAAAATATGTATATATTAATAATTATTTACAACGCCTATATAGATAATACCTACTAAGTTACTTTTATTATTTATTAATACATGGAATTTAATAATCATTTATCATTGTAAATTTAAAATTATAATTGTTAATATCGGTAGTTACCTATAGGTAACTAATACTAGGTATATATATAGTAATTATACGTATTCTAATGCTATGTATTTTATTTTATAAGATACTAATAGATAGGTAATATGAGATGAATACGTAGCTAGGTACCTATATTTGTATACAGCATATATTCAGTGATCCCCGTGCTTTACCGATATGTAATAAAACACACTTTTCTGTTGACGCAATTTCACTGCCTAGATAGATGACATTATTTACTTTTTTAGCGGATATACTTCTAGGGTGTTAATGGTATAATGGTATAATGGTATAATGGTATCGTATTGTACATGTTGGCGATAATGCAAGTGACTTTCATACCTCTATAGTTTCCTGGCATTGAAATATTTAATTTTTTAGAAATTGTAAAATACATCCTTTTATCCCTTATTCATAAATGGTTTAATTATATACACTATTGAAAAATTCTAGCATATATTTGTTAAAAGTCCGGTCTTCCGAACTTAGATAGGGATTTTATTTAATACAAAAGCTCTCTATAGTTTCATTATATTTTGTGCTATTCAAAGTTCTCGTAAAGTGAAATCTCTAAGTTGTATTGCTAACTTATTTATAATTAGCTAATGGTACACTTAGGATCGTACTTTTAGTTAGAAGTTTAGAGAAGTGTTCTTTCAAAATGTCAATTAATTTGTGATTGTTCAGGGATTTGATATTGGCTTTATTTGTATTTTTCCTTCAGCTTATTGTATTCACTATGTTCCAAGCTAATGGAGCTTGTGGATTTTATGTTGCTGATTGTATAGAGTAACTTTGATTTTGTAGGTATTTTGCCTGTTCTTCATTCTATAGAATACCTATAGGCATAGAGAACGAAGTGACTTTTTCATCAATGCCTATAGGTATGATCCAGATTAGTTGTAGCTGAATTAAAAGTAATAGTTATATTAGAACTTAAGTTTAATTATATGAGAGGGAGTTTTGTTTATATTTTGTAAATTAATAATCATAATTAAAAATAATAAGTAATATGGAAAGTTTACTATATTAATCATGCTAAAATAATATATATATATGTAGACATAGTTTTCACAGAAATAAATATTTAACAGTTATATAAATGATGTATCCTTATTAAACACATAATATTATTGAATGTATTGTTCCATTCGTGCCTCGCCACTTTAACAATGATCGAGACATCACGTGTAATACAATGTTAATAAATACTCTCAAAATATATCTTTACTTACGGGGTTGTTTCTCATTACTATATTATCAACACGGTGTACGTGATTGTAATGTTATCGATCACTGTATTTTTTAAATATAAGTTATAGGTATTTACATATGCAAATATTGATATTGTAATTAAATACAAGCAACATATGTAGTTACATACTTAATTATTGGGCTGATACCATGTTTTATTGAGAATAGATACTATAATTACTAATAATTACTATAATTTATATAAATTTACAAACTTATAAATTACTAAAACCCATAACTTATAAACACATAATTTACTAAACACATAACATATGTATATGTGTTAGAAAACTCCTTATCGATATGTATTCTTTAAATAACGGAATCACAAAAATAATTGCTATCATGTAGTGTTTTTTGAAATGAATAGTATATATATATATATATATATATATATATATATATATATACTATATTGAATTATGATGTAATTAGGTGCACGTATGCCTATTACTCCGATAATGTTTTATAACAATGACGTCATCTTACAATGGTTGCCAGCATAAATCACGTACGCACATATCTCATCGTAGCATTATTAATAATAAAAGCGTGTCTACTATCAGTGGATATCGTCACGTGTCCCTTGTTATTATGACGTAATCGCATCGTGTATCTATATCCGTATCGTGATCCTATGAATCATCTCTCGGCTATCTATTGGCCATCATTCATGAATTATACATTATTAATAATTAATTATTATATCTACGTGCACGTCACACACGCCTAAACGAATCACCACTGGTAATAGACACATTCTAATTATTAGTGAATAAGCGTATATCTTCCACCTGCCGTAAATCAGTTTATTCCTCCAGAACGTATACGTTACACCCTATAGGGTAGGATTCTCGACCACCTTCTAGGTACTTCTATTATCCACACGATTTATTCTATAGAATAAAGCGTTATAGAGTTTACAGGGAAATCTAAATTAAAATTTAGTGTACACAAATTTGTACAAATCTGTAATGTAATTTATTTCACGTTTGAATGAAGAGCATATATTGAGAATTCATTGAATTAAATCTATTGATTAAAATACAATTCAGTGATATATTTTTTAATTTTCCAATTTATATGACAAATATTTAAATAGTAGTTGTACATATCTGATTATAATATGCATTTAATGTGATTTTTTTATATATTAAATTACTTATATATTAAGTATATATTAATCTAAAATTGTAGAATTTCATTTTATAATATAATATAATTTAAGCTAATTTAGAAAATTGGTATTTAGTCATTAAATGAAAATATTATTTTTAAATATTTAACTAAATTATTACTTGGTTTGTTACTATTATTTTATAATATTATATGATAGGTGTACTTAATTATATAATGTTAATCATTTAGTTTATTTTCATAAATTTATCATAATTATTAAATCAATTACGAGTCATTAAAGTGATGTAAATGAATTTGAATTCGTATTGAACATATGCTATCATATGTACCAAAATAAACACAACGGGGTCAATGATTGCCATTCTAATTAGTAAACAAACGTTATCTCCAATAACAGTCTATATACGTAGTAGGTATACACCTAATTATAATATCTATGAATCACCATCCACCACATCGATATGGTGTCCGGAGGGTAGTCGGTATCAGTATCATAATGAATGACCTTTGTAGAGTGGGCGTATACAGTTATTATATATGATTCAGTGACCTTCGCCGGTAAGGGTGATCAAATGAAACAAAATGTTCAAACAACATATTTGGAAATTTTGTTTAGGATAGATATTGAAATTGTAATAATATATGTATATATAAAATATTGTTGTTGTAATTGTTGATGAATCGATGGACTTTTAAAGTTACGTAAAATGACAACAACAAATTAATCTGAAAAAAATAACAAAAATATCAAATTTGAAAAAAATATAACAAATATTGAGTACTATATGTTAATAATATGGTAATAAATTCAATAGCATGCTATCTGCAGATATTATCAAATAAGTATTTATATTAAGTATTACAAATATTAATATAAAAACAAAAAAGATGATGTGACCATTCCAATTTTTATTAAAATATGACCATCGATTAAAAAAAATAATGATAACATGTTGATTAATACCAATAATAAAATATAATAAAAAAAATATATATAAAAAATGTGTTGCCAATAAAAAACTACAATTTCAATAAATCTTTAGTTATAATGATAATTTGTATATAGTAAGTATATTATGTTAATATAACATGTTTATTTTGAAAATGTCTATATTTATATTACAAAATATTTCTACTTTGATTAATTTTGGATTTACTGAAATTCTATAAAATGCCTAGAAATTTCCAGGATAATTAAAAAAAATTATTCTTTATATTTTATATTCTATTAATATAAAATAAATATATTTATTTACATTATAATGTGTTATAATTTGATCCTTATTTTTCATAATTAATTTTTTAAATATAGTAAAATTGTTATTATTGTTATCATTGTTACTACACGTTAAATTTCACAGGGTGACCGCATGACCTTAGACTTAACCTAATATAAAAAAGTTTGGTGTCATTTATTTGTAGGTTATAACAAGAAAATCTCAATCCATTGATAATTATCAGATTATAATCCGTTAATTTGAATATCCTATGATCATAGCTATGATCGTGCTATGACCACCCGACGTCGTCCTGTAACGATGTTTAGATGTTATTCTCAACTGTTGAGGTTATGTCCTATTATGTACTTGTCGAATAGCCTACATGACACATAACACCCTGGATCACCGGACGTTTGGAATATATTATAACCACTACAAGTGATAGTATATGAAAAGTATGTTTGTACAAAACCCTATATGTTTGTACAATTTCCAATACTCGAAAGGCTTCGATTCCATCAAATCTTAGAAATAATATACTTAAATCTAATAAAATAATAGAATCTTCGCCATAGAATACTTCAAATCCACAAATGTAAAGTCTTTAAATCTAAATCAAGTCTTTATATTATATATAATATCTATAGAAAACATAGATTAATAAGAACAACAACATTATAATTCCAAAGTTCAAAGTTCAATATCGATCGCCAAAAGGTTACGTGACTGATATAAAATAAAATATAAAATTAAACTATTTGAACGATAATATGATTAGGTCAAAGTTGAATCGGTAACAAATCTCAAATAGGTAACATTTCAATACGACACTGGCATATATATCACCATATAAATTATATTTTTACTATATATTGTATAAATTGTTATATCTTAAGAAGAAATTTCTTCCAATTACGATTTATATTATACGTCTGCAAATAGTTGGCTAATATTGATGTCTACAAAATTAATCCGATGATAAATAATAAATACAATTATAAATATTTGTGTAATAATATTGTTATTAATAATTATCAATGTATATATAACAAAATATTATAAATAATTAAAATATAATTAATATATAATTTATATATAAGTTAGATATACAAGTGACTATATGTATACAATTAGATGGGAAGATGAATGACACAATTTCAAGTTATGTATTAATTTATACGAGAAAGGATATTTGACAAATTTAACAGTACACAGTATTGTATTATACATGTATAAAGGTATACATTAGATTACACTGGGAACCCATAGGTGTGAACACATTATACTGCGAAATACACCCACGTGTGAATTACGAGTTACTTCCACGACCTTCAGATAATATATGTTATTACCTATTTGTCTTAAAAAACAGTATCGTTATCTATCTATAAATAGATGTATTCTTAACGGAGGTCGTTGTGACTTAATTAAATATCCCAGGTCTCCTGGATGATGATGGGCTTTATAAATCAATGATCCAGGTTATTATTATTATGTATTAGTTTATGTATATATATATATATATAAAATAAAGGTAGACGGCATAAATTATAACAATATTATTTCGATTTCAAAAATGTCTAAGTTATAAAAAAATAAAAATAAAACGGAAAATAATATAAATACAAATAATTAAATTATGGAAAATAGTGAACAATTATGTTATTAATATAAAATGAATACGTATATAATGATAAATGATAATTATCATTTATTATAATAAATGATAGGTTAATACTCTTTAATAACCCATAATAACACATAATAACCCATACTAAATTATAATATACATTATACGATGTCATAAATGCGCATTCTCGTTGGCGCCATCATATTACGTAATACCGCCCCTATAGGGTGTACTATAGTACTATAGTACTATATATAGTGACACTATAGTGTTTCACGTGTTTACTATATATATAGAGATAGTCACATTTCATATAATAGTATTACTTAAATATACGTAATATATCTATTAGCACATATATTTAATAGAATAAGATGTATAGATATGGGTGCGTGGTGGTAAGTTATTATACCTATTAAACGACACCATACTATCTTGGTATACCTAAAGCTACATAGATATACATCTATAGGTGCTTCTAATCGCAATAATAAACCGAACACGTATGGTATTACGTACTATAGAGGTATACCTACATATATATATATATATATATATATATATATATTTTAATATTTTACCTAAGAATTTACAATTATTATATAAAGCTAAATCTTATAATGGAAATCTGTTTCATAGAATAAAAGTACGAACTGACCGAAAAGCATTTTGTTTATCGAATACTGGTCCAATGATGTGGAACAGATTACCACAAAAAATAAGAAAGATTACGAAATTTAATAATTTTAAAACAATTTTTAAATAATTTATGATATCGTCTTATTAATTTTAATTTTATATTTTTATATCCTATTTTTAATTATTGTATTATGTGATATATTAATTAATTTATTTGCTACCTTATATTATCAGTATTTATTTTATATATTTTATTTTATAGCTTTTATAGCTTTTAGTTATATTTTTTTTTTTAATATATTTTTATAATTTGTTAAACAATTTTAATATTAGTGTTTTATTGGTTTATATTTTTGTAGGTACATATTATTCAATTATTTATTTTAAACACATGATGAGAATGATTGTGGGGTTTTTTGCAATTTTATTTTATTTTTATTTTTATTTTTGTATTAAGTTTTTAATTGGACATATTTGTTATTACTTACTTTTAATTACTTACATATTATATTTTATTTAAATTTTATTTAACATTCAGTATTATTTTCTATTCAGGAAGTCAATTTTTTATTTTAAATATTAAATATTAAATATAAGATATTCACGAGTACTTTGTATTGATTATTTATGTGGCCGGTAATGGTTCGTGTCGGGGATGAGGATGCAATTGTTGTGTGGGGGCAATTGTTGCCAGTGCTCTTACTCATGGCGAAAGTGAGTTCCTTAAGGCATTGGATATATAAAGCCCAACTCCTCCAAGTTGATACACCTTTATCGACTTTCATTGGCAATCGATATAAAGTATTCTAGGTAGATTTTTGTATGACTATTTTTTTACTGATATCATGGATAGAAATTTATATTATAATCTAATATTTTATTTAATATTATTTTAATTTTATACATAATTTTTCCCCCCACAATCACATTGGGTGAACGACTTGATAAGCTCGGTTTTTCGTTCATCAAGGCTAATGCCCAAACTCTGATTATTATTATTATATATATATAACTGCCTGTGTGGATAATTTTGCTAAGGCGTCAGACACACAAGCAGTAGGACACTAGTTCGAGCCTCGTCCGGACCACTAATTAATTTTATAAAACTGGTCTTAAAATATTATTTAGAAGTGATCATATATAATTGTGTATATATATATATAAATATTAAGCTCTCGTTAAAACCATAGATGCCTTAACATGAGAGGAGCTTCGAAAGGACATTAGAATCATATATTTATAAGTAAAAACGTCATATACGTTCCTGGATGGAATGAAAGGACTCTACCAAAATAAAAATAATAATACAAATATAATACAGATTTTTATAAGTATTACATTACTGGTTTTTTTCATTCTATAGAATTCATATTATAGTATTGGTTTATTTGATTTTTAATATGTTCTGTTTATAATATATTTAAAATTTATCTTTGAAATATTAAACTATATAACTAAGAATGTAGGGGATAGAAGGGAGTAGCGGACGAGAAGGGAGTAGTGGTAATTTACATTTACGCGAAAATGGTCATAGATACAAAAAAAAAGATATATACAAAATATTTAGACAATTACAATATCTACAACAACGAGTAATTTTTTTTCAAAAATAATTAATCAATATATTAAATTAATTACATAATATTTTTTTTTCAAAATTCCATAAAAACCAGTTTTGGAAATGTACTGTACTGCATTGATTATTAATTATAAATACATATTTTCTTATATATTAATAAAATATAATTTGTTATCTACTAAGTTGTGTTTATGGTATATGAAAATATTGTATTAGTAAAAAGATATAGGTATTCTAAAGTACCATATTCAAATGGGTATAGTGGACGAACTGAGAAGGATATAGTGGATGAAAATAAACCAATCAAAATCGAGTAATATAGGTCACATTTTTTTCATTAATTTTTGTTCACAATTTAAAAATCTAAATCTTAAATAAAATGCGTGCGTTAGCATACAATATATATTATTAAAATAATAAAAACTGAAAAAATGAATCGAATATATAGCGAGATACCTATTGATTTATTTTGGTACTAAAATCTACTACTCCCTTCTTGCACTATTTTTTCGTTATTTTTTGAGTGTAACTAAACTCATATTAATACTAGAAATATATGAGTAAAGTAAAAATTAAAATAGCTATAATATATAACGATACATATTCTATTACATTTGAAAATATGAAATTATAACATCAACTATTCATCGATATATTACAATTCCATAGACTTTGTATACAAAGTCATACAAAATATCCTCCACTACTCCCTTCTATCCCCTATTACTAATTACAGGGTAAGAGATAAGAAGAATTCTATAAAGTTAAAGTAGAAATTGAATTTTTCGATGCCTCTTAAAAAATAATGTATTTTATTTATATTTTCGATTATTTTTACGCTATCTTTTATTTCTATTTTCATACTCTTCCATTTTTGTTTATTTTTACTATATGATTTATTTCTACTTTCGATTGTTTCTCATTTATTTTTACGGTAACTGTAAATCGTTTTAATTTCTTTAATTTTGTAATTTAGTATTAGTCTTTGTTTATTTCTATAACGTATGTTATCGTTAGAAAATATTTATACTTTCTTTTATATTTTCTGCTATGTATTTGGTTAAATAAATTATCAATCAAAAATATATATATATATATATATATATATATATATATATATATTGTGTACAATAAGCATATCAGATACAAATTGACTCCTAAGAAATCATCACTTATATATATATATATATATATATATATGTTATAAATAAATATTAGGTACCCAGTAAAATATAACACAACTGGTAATGTTGATGTATTGTCTTGTTATATATAATTAATGAGTTCTTGATAAACACAAAAGAAGCTATACGATATTATAATATAGGAACTATCGCTTTCTAGTATTTAACTTTTCTACTAGGTTACCCCAATATATAGTAGATGTATATATATATATATATATATATATATATATATATATATATATAATATCTGGTGTAAGTGTATGCAATAGTTGAAGAAGTAAAATAATCAATAACAAGTATGTTGGAATACAACTCACAGAATGTGATTGATAAATAGTTAGAATTGTGCTAGTGTGTGGATAACTGACGTTACGTCATTGTTATGATATTATCTATAGATCTATAGTACGTCGTATGATGTAACATTATTAGTAATATGTGGGCTATTTACCACGTGGTAAATAGCCCACATATTACTAATAATGTTACATTATACGACGTACACGTATTATGTACGTCTTACGTGTTGTGTGCATTCCCACTGATAATTAATACGTAGGTCTACTATTATCTTCTATATTATAATTCGTAAATTGTTAACATTTTTAATAAACCTTAACGAATTACATACGAATATATTTACGGTGGATAGAATGTGATAGTTTATAGTAAACAACAATAGGTTAACAATACCTACAGTCAAAGAATACCCTCACTGGTTTACAATGGAAAAAACCAAAATAAACCAAAACAATAAAGTAGAAAAGACAATACCTATAATAGGGGAAATCTCAAATTACCGACTCCCTCAAAATATCGACCCCATATCGTATCTCAGTAACTATAAGATATATTAAAATGTAAATAAAAACTATAGGTAATCTATTAGTAATGTAATGATACATATGAATAAGGTATTTTGTGATGCCTAATGTGTTTTTCAAAATATCGATTCTGCAATTATTATTTGAATACATTTCATATTCTGGATTTACTTTTTAAATATTTGAATAATAACTTTTTTTAAAATACTTTATTAATTCAAAGAAATCGTAATGCTATTTATAATATTGTTCATAAATTAAATATTTACAAACATTAAAATATATGTTATAGGCATATTTATACCAATAGGTATATTTGTATATATATATATATATATATATATATATATATATTAATTTGAATAATTACTTATAGCTACCTTTATAATTTCCCAATTACCGACTCTATATGGTTTATAATTTCCAATAAAATAGATTAGTGTTTTACTTAGAAGTTATTTTTAATTTGTGTGTATCATGTTAACCTGCTAATAGCTGATTTTAACAGCCTCGGTATCACTACACAACTATTCTTTAATATATGAATTTTTATTTATACTAATTAATTTAAAGTTTATATATAAATTGAAAGTTAAATTATAAATTAAATATGAATATTAAAACTTAAATTCAATGATATACTATATAAATTGCATTCGTTTTGTGTTTCATTTTATATATTTATATACGCTATTTTGATCGGACAACATATACACAGTTATATCCACCATACGTATTTCATGTGAGCAGTACTTGGAGAAGGGGTTCAGTATTACGTATATATATATTTAATAACCGACCCCATATAGGGGAGTATACCCCACTATCGTGAATTATTGTCAATTCAATTATATTAAAAATTCAAAATAGATAATTTATTTATTATCATAATATTACTCTATTTTCAAAAATTCAAATAAATATATTAGATATTGAATAATTTATTATATATATAATCATACATGGATCGGTAATTGGAGACTTTCATCTATCACAATATAATACATTAAAAGAATAATAGCGAAATATTTAATTAGAGTTTAAATACTTAAATGTTTTATATAATTCGCAAATCACAACGATAAACTACTCCATGTGGATAAATCGAGGAAAACGCACGAGTGTCGAATGTTCTTCTCGGCAGGTGGAGGAGGATACCTCTCACGAACGTAGATGATCTAGAACACTAGAGTTAACTCGACGCCTGGGAGGAGGCAGATCGCGAAGGTAACAGGGCTTCCTAAAAGCAATTGCAAACGTTAACGTTGTATGCGTTACACATTGAAGCCTATAGGCTAGCATATAGGCTAGGATATATATATATATATATATATATATATCCTATATATAGGCTATTATATACACGCGACATTATGTAATATACCCGATCGAACTCGTTCTATGAAAATGACCCGTATGACCTATAAGAACCGTCCCACCACTATTAGTCATAACCTAATGATTCATTACCACCTCACTAATAATATAAGTACATCCACTAATAATATTAATACTTGACATCATTTAATGAAGTTGTTTGGTGTAAAATAATATATTGTTTACATTTTCGTTATAACTCAATAAAGGGGGTTGGGCTACCTTCATCATATAGTTATAACAGGTGTCTTGATTAACGTTATACTATTAATTAAATGTGCAAATATATCCGTTATTTAAGATCTACTCATATTATTACAAATTGTTATTTATATATATAGAAAATATTATCCTAAATATATATATATATATGTTATATATTTATAAACGCATATAAATGTTAACTAATTTATTCGAAGTAATATTAAGTAAATTTAAACACATTTGATAACATATTCCTTCATTTTATCGAGTACAAATAGAAATTAACAAATAATATTCCATAAATATATATATATATATATATATATATATATATATATATGTGTGCAATATTAGTTAAATTCCTACTATTAGTTACAATATTAAATATGTGTACATATCATCGATGTAAATAAAAGTTTTAATTTACATTGACGATACATATAAATATATTAATTATTGCGTACATTTCATTGACATCACAATGCATACACTACGCATTATTGGACAGACATATCACACCACCCACTCGGTAATAAAACATCACACACACACACACACGCACACACACGCGCGCGTTTATAGTTTATTATTGGTGCAATTAAGCAATCAGTGGTGACGTCATAAAACAATGCGATTGTTACGTGTGTAAATGAGGTATTATATAATATCGAAATCGTATTCTATACGTCGTAAAGGGAGGTCACGTGTAATGGACAACATCATCGCTAGAGGTAATCACACGTATAAACAACATCCGTTTTTATGTTTACGGATAATATATAACAATAGTAAATAAAATAGAGTGTATAATATTATGCTATCATATATATAGTACTATATTATATTTATGCACCAATTGATATCATTATTTTACTTATGATATATTTAATTATAATAGATGCTATTATCTTTATATATATAATTAGTAAACAATTAGTTAATAATTAATACATATGATGATTTAAAAATATAAAGTAAATTAATATTAATAACTATAGGTATATGATAAAGATATTTCAAGTGTACTTTATCTAATTTAATAATATGTAGGTATATATTATTATATGTTTTATTATATATTTATATATATTATTGTATGTAATATTATACCTACTAGCGTCGTATCTAATAATACAATAATATCAGAGTTAGTTGATGACCGACATCAAAAACCTAGGTATGGTATATAAGTTCTATTGAACGTATCGATCTTGGTAATGAGTTTATTAATAAAAAAAATAATAAATATAAAGAGTATAAATATTTTGTAATTCTATTTTTTTTATTCGTGTTCTGTCTCATAAAATATAAATACAATATAATTAAATTTAACTCTCAATACCAAGAATATCATCATGTATATATCAATAAAATAATAATAAAATAAAATTAAAATATATAATAAAATATTTAAAAAATGTTAAGCAACTACAAATAATACTAAGGTAAACAATAAGACATCAAAGAAAACTAAAAACCAAAATAAAGCGACAAATATAAAAAATATCTATACATTACGAACACATTAAAATAGCTAAAAAGAAGGAAAGATGACATAGTAAATAAAATAGCAAACTATACAGATAAGCAGTGTAAATGACTAAATATAATTATTTAAAAACTATATTATGTAATATGTATTGTAAAAGTATTCAAATTCGTTAAATGCATGATCAAATATTATTGTTGGCATTAAGAATGTTCTATTTAAACGAAAAGTATAACATTTGTAATTTTTGGTAAATAACTTTAATTTTAAGAATGTCAAGTCTTAAAAAATGTGATAAATATTGGTTTTGTTATCAAGTTTATATTTCGCTCTCCTACATTACTTTGGTAAAAATTTGATAAAGTAAGTAGGTCCCTTATAATAGAACAATAATTAATATGACTATAAAAAAAGAAAAATAAAGCATAACTAAGGTAGTAATATTAAATTTATATGTATAATATACATTATATGAATAATATACATTGTATATCTATGTAGTTAACTAAGTCCGTAGTAACATTTATTTTTAATATTATTAATTTACATTTTCAATTTATGATTTTTGTCAATTAAAATGCCTAGGAATATAAAATTATTGGACTGTTTTAAGAATATATAAGTTACATTATTGTTTAACTCTTGTGCGATGAAATAATAAAGAATAATTTTGTTTTATCAATATTAAGAAGAAGCTTATTATCTCAGAGAAAATCACAAATAAAACTAGAATAGAATTTATTTCAATTTATAGATCATTTAAATTATGAGACTTAAATGTTAAAGTGATATCGTCAGTAAAAAGAGTTAAATTGTATGTGTTAAGTAAATAATTTATGTATATTACAAATAATAATGGTACACAAACTGAACCTTGTGTTACACCACATTTAATCGTGAGTAGTTTAGAAGTGGTATTATTATAGCTTACATATTGATACATATTTGTCAAATGCATTTTAATAGTGACAAAGTGATACCTCTGAAACCAAATATATAATTTGTTAAAATAATTTAATAAAAAATTATGATTTGAAGTATCGAAAGCCTTTTTTAAATTAATCTATATTGTGGATATGAATAATTTATGATTGATATTCAAGTAATCAGTATAAGTTATCAAAGAATCACATGTTGATGTAGATTTTTGATATCCAATTGAGAATTATTTATTAAAGAATTTGTATATAAAAATGTAAACATTATTACTTAATATAATACTTAATACAAATAACATCAAACTCACTGCATTCTTGAATCTAATTAGTAGGCGTTATAGAGAAGCTGGAATTCTCTATAGAGAATGGTATACTGTAGTCACATAGCTAGAGAGAAAGCTTTCTCTCTAGCTCTATGACTGTAGTATATATATATATATATATACTATTATGCCTGGTATACCAGGCATAATAGTCTATCGACTTACGTAGTATAACTACATATTCGAATAACTTGTGTACAGTAGGTGTAGTATATTATGTAGTATACTATAGTATACATGTATTAGTATTAAATAGCATAGGTATTACTTAATTTAATACACGGAATAGTATACGTATACCTATTCCTATATTATTACGCTATATTATTACGCTATACAATTAAATGGAATATACATCAATACGGTACGTAGTATCGTCAGGTATACCCGAGTACACCCGAGTATAGCCGAGTACACCCGAGTATACCCGAGTACACCCGAGTACACCCGAGTACACCCGAGTACACCGAGTATTTACGAGTGCATACGAGCGTACCCGAGTGGTTATCGCTGTGATATAACTGCGGACGTCAGGGTTTTAGCGTTGGCGTTGGTGACGTCACCGCTGCGACTGGACACCGTAGCGCTATTGGTCAATACGGACACTGTGGCCGACCTTGTTACGCCCACCCACGCGCGCAGCATCCGTTTCAACTCCAACCGGAAGTCCTTGTACTGGACGGCGTATATCATGGGGTTCACGGTGCAGTTCATCTGCATCAGTATCAAACCTGTAATGTAGTGTATGTAACCTATATGTGTATGTATATGTATATTTTTATTTTTTATTTTTATTTTAGAGGAGTATTTCATCCCATCCATGTACTTAAGGGTGTTCATGTGAACAATATGAGCAATCCATTTGTGCAATTATCGCGGAAAAAATACATACTATTACGATTGCATATATTACTATAATTTTAAACTTCAGGGTGTTCACATGAAAAATCAATTTGTCGCAACAAAAAAGTCGTACATTTTATTAATTTTTGAACTCATGATTATTTTATATAATTTATATATTTGATACAATCGTATATGATTTTGTATACATATGTATTCATAACAATTTAAATTCGTTATATATAACGTTATAATGTGTATATAAATATGTATATATATAATTATTTATATACACACACATATATATATATACCTAGTAAGTAAAGTAATCACATTTCGTAATCAGATTATAATCCAACAAGTAATCAGATTACAATCATGAGGCTATGTATTGATTACGATCACAGATTTGTATTTGATTACAATAATTAATATTCATTTGAATACAAACAGTGATATACATTTGTGATAAGTTAACTATAATTGATTATAATCATATTAATATCATTGATGCACATTTGTTATGTTAAATTTGACGATCACTCATTATCAACTTATCTTAAATCAATGTTAGTGATCAGTTAATTATCATGGAGTATAATTATATTAATATCAATGATTTAGAAGTGTAGCTGGGTCAAAGAATAGTCGCTATCAATGATTGTAATGTGATTGCAATCGTATTATGATCAGTTAAGCACAAATCATGACGATGATCAAACTATAATCTAACCACTATCATTGATATTAATTTAAACTTTACTTACTGGGTATATATATATGAACTTAAAATATATTATATTATATTATATTATGTGCCTTCGAAGCCGCTCTGATGTTAAGGTATCCATGTTTTTAACGAGAGCCACTCATTATTGTATACACAATTATATAAGATCACTTCTAAATATTATTTGTTAGACCTATTATCAGGTCAGGTAGGGGCGTGAACCCATGTCCTACTGCGTGTGTGTCTGACGCCTTAGCCAACTGAGCCAAACAGGCAGTTTTAAATTGTTATATATATACATATACTTCGCGGAGAGTGATTAAGGATATCGAGGTATACCACCATAGATTTATAGTTTACCAGAAAAAACTATAACTATATGTATAGCACGAACCGATCATGTAGATCTGACTGCGCATGTCTGAGAAGTGGAACCTAGCGGTGAGACTGATGTACGCTCGTATAGAGTGACAAATGACGTAAGCGATTACACAAGTGGTCAGCATCTTCACGACGTTCAGCTTAATGTCCAGCGCAGGTGTACGACGGGAGATGCGAGCGTAGATCAACGTATAGGATACCACCTGGCGAATGAAGCGGCGGTGAGAGGTGTTATTAAGTATAATATTATATATATATATATATATATATATATATGATATTAAATGGTATACCATTACGTACCTATAGGTATACATAATACTTCACTACAAGGCATATTTTTGTATATTATACTTCGGATGGATAATTAATATGTATATATTTTATAATGTGTTGTTAATATTTAAACAAAACTCTTTATATTTAAATATGAAAGAAAATATCGATATATTTATACGGATCTGTATTCTAGAATTTAATAACCTTCCAATCATACACATTATACTGTACTTACATCAACACACCACGTTCAAGTATCGACGTGTTTAGGGTAGAACTATCTGTATACTATCGGTGCTAGTACACCTTCGCGGTGTAAGACACCCTCGCACCCCTTTGTGAGGTTAGACCCCACCAGCGGGTATTCGATAGAGTGTCCCCGATAACACGAATGTTATAGATATCTATTACGTTTGATCCATAAACACCGCGGTCTTCGTAAATTCACGCGAATAATCGAAAACATACTTGGCCATATATGGATATGGCCTCATCTTTAGGCAGACTTATATTTTAGGAAAATGAATAGTTATTGAGTTATTTTATTATTTTATTGATAGGTATGTATGATAATAATTATATTTAAATATCCTTAATATCATTAATGAACTAATATCAAATATTGCGCGAAGAAAATATATAACAATCCCTATATATAGATCTGCCTAGAGATCTATAGATAGGCAACGTAACTAATACCTATACACTGTTAACAATTAGGGTACAGCGAATTCAATGTATAGTGTACAAATCGTTAAAATATCACACAAATATACCATGTACCCTAAATAGGGTACACGACTTTTAAACTCATTAGGGTACAATATATATTTTGTTAGGGCACATATATGTTAAATATTAGGGTACATGACTGTTAAAAACACTAGGGTACACTCTATATATGTATTAGGGTACAGCTATGTTAAATATTAGGGTACGTGAATCACGTAACGTGATTATTATATGTACATATCATGCCATTCAATTATGGTACATATCATACAATTGCCATAGGGTACACGGTATTATATAATTAGGGTACAACCAGATAAAAGTCTTTAGGGTACAGTTTGTTCATTTTTAGGGTACTGATCGTATTTGTTCAAATTGTACCATAATTAGTGTACGACTATGCATTGTATACCCCATGGGGACACTACTTACACTCTAAAATTGGCACTCGTTGTACCCTCATTTTTAATAGTGTATGTATAGTTTTAAATGCTATGTAGCGATATATGTATAAATGTATCTATTTGGCGAGTAAAATATAATTTATATTGCGTGTAATTTAATATAGCAATGAAAACATTATTGTATAGAAACCGCGCCAAATCTAAATCTACTTCGGTGGTTTCGATACTACTGCCATCAGCTGATATGAGTATACCCATTATTAGTATCGAAACCACCTAAATAGATTTAGATTTCGTGCGGTTTCTATACAACAATATTTTCATTGCTATATTAAATTACATGCAATATAAATTATATTTTACTTGCCAAATAGATACATTTCTACATATATCGCTACATAGCATTTAAATACTAAAATATTCTATTATACGTTATAGATATTACATTAGTAATGAAAACGTATTTGTATAAAACTAATTAGTTTTAATCATATACAAATAATTAAAAACATTATTTTACATTTTAAAAGTGTATAGTTTGATACGAATTTACATTATAAACAACCCATTTTTCCGAAAACTGACCGTATATAGATGGCGCTGTTCATTGTTTGTTTATAATGTCGAATTACACTATTTAGCGTAAGCGTTTTATATTTCCAAAGCTATATTTTTATATAAAACACATCAACAAAAAATTGTATTAAGTAATATTACTTAATAATTTTACATTAGGAACCCTACTTAATGAAACCACGGCGCACCCAATGAAATCGCCGCATTCGCAACACCGCCCTCGCTCTACTAACCATCACAACGATCGGAAGTCCGTTATAACCGAGGAACAGCGTAACGGCGTACACCTTAGCGTCTGTGGGAGACGGAAATCTACTCCAGAAGTAGCAGCGGCCATTAGGTTGGATTCCATTGGTGGGCAGCGCGAACGCCAACATCAACACCAGACCGAGCGGCCACATCGCCGCCGCCAGCGCCACCAGTCGTCGACGTTGGCAGTGTAGCCGATGTCGCACCGGCCACACCACTCCGAAACACCGCTCCGCCGATATCAAACTCAGGTTGTAGGACGACACGAAATTACCGAAGCCCACCAGGAACTGCGGGTACATGAACACGCAATAGCACCAGTCCAGCCAGCCGGACTTGTTTCCGGCCGGAACGGTGGTGTCGGTCAGTATCCATATCAACGTGAACAGGCTGATGGCGGTGTCGGCCAGCGATTGGTTGAGCAGGAGAACGTAAACCGAGCATCGTCTGATGCTACGGGTACGCGTCATCACGTACATGGACACTCCGTTCAGAAGGATACCGATCAACGAGATCACCGTGTACGAGATATACAGCGTGACCTTGTAATGAGACGTGTCGTTGGGTTTGGCATGTGACCCCAGTATGGTGGTGTTGGCCGCCATCATATGTAAAGGTATCATGTCGAAGAGGCCGTACCAGAGCGATAATAAGTTGAACTTAGTAGATATACTTATAATAAGATGATTACTACGTTTGCATATAGCTAGTATCTACGTCGTCGTTAAGCGTATCGTTAATTTATTTAAAATTATTAAATTATCATTATTATATAATCGCGAGTACGTGTATCGTATGCGCGTGAATGACAGCGTATCCCTAACCGAATGACGCACCTTTACCTATCGCTGTAGAGATATATCTCTCTCGTTATATCTCGCGCTATAGCGTGCGTATCGTGTCACGTGCTATCTAATCACGTGCTATCGTGTCACGTGCTACCTAGTCACGTGCTACCTTGATGCCCTTTATCGGACAGGGAGTGTGATCTACGTAGTGGATAGGCGATGAGTTACGAGAGAGAGAGAGAGGAGGGGGGATAACACAACAAATAATGTAATTGTGTTGTGGTCGATGATTGGCATTTAGGAATGAAATACAATGATAGGCATTTTTTTCCTACATTGTATTTATGGCATGTATAATTATAATATATACATATTTCTAAATGGTATTTATGCGTATTCGTACCATAGATTTATAGTTTACACTTGTAAACTATAAATCTATGATTCGTACCCATCAAGTACAGTATATCGTACTGTCCTTGTACAGTATAGTATTGATATATACTGAGTGCGTCTGGAGGACGAGTGAGTGCGAACTATATATATATATATATACTATAGTATATATATATATATATATCCTATATATAGTATACTATACTATATATATATAGTAGATTTATTTACATCGATATTCCCTATACCTCATCTGTGACATGTTTATCTTCTAAACTTTCTAGTATAAGTGAATGAATTAAATCCAATCTAACATTATCGCATCTGACTCTGATAGTCGATAATATAAACCAGCCTATATATAAATTATAAGTTATAATTGTAAACTTACTAGGGTTTCATCTCCAACAATCCCTGAAATAAATAACTTGATTATGACAGCATATTATTTTATCCAATAGAACCACTTCCGTTGATTGTTTTCAAAAATGTGTTACACAATTCACATACACGTATGTGTCACTGTAGTATGTGATATACTCAATCTTCAATATGATTTTCTAAATAACTTTACGATGGTATTATGGATGAAACATTGACATTTGCTATTATCAAACTCACAATGAATAAAATGTCACTCGATCCTGATATGCTGACTAATTACATACCAATATCTCAATTTCCGATTAACAATATACTGCTTATATATACTGATCATAAGATTATAATTATAAGATTAAATGAAGAATTATAAGCCATATTATAAATGTATAAGGTACTTAAGTATATTTATTCCTAAAAGCCTATAGGCCTAATAATTATAGTAGGTAGCCTATAATGATATATATATATAATAAATCTAATATCATCATCATCATATATATATATATATATATATATATATATATTTATCCACAAGGAAAACATCGTTAACCATTTGAATCCCAAAAGGCATTCATCGCACATTAGTTTAATAATTTAATGATTTTTCTTTTGGTGATTATAAACGATTATTTAAAAAAACTCAGTATTTGAATTATATTAATAAAAATGATTATATGTAATACTATGTATACCTATATACCTATATGCATAGACATATAAGGGGAAAGCCTATAATAAGCCGTATTAATATATAACGTATTTGCCTATATGTAATAATATCCAATAAAGGTGATTTTTTAAATATGTCTTTATATCTTAGATGTTGAGTATTATGTTAAAATACAACATTATATAACATTTATTATGAAAATAATTGATTCATTTTAACTAAATAAATATATTAATTTAATATATACCTATAAATTAAATAATTAATTAATATATAATATTTTTCAATTTATTATTAAGTAGCATGTTATAAACATGTTGTCAATTATAATCTATATGTATATTATAATTTTTTATGGAGTATTTATTTATTTATTTATTAAAATATGAAACTATTTTTAATTAAAATTTGATCATAATAATTATAATTAATTAAGTATAATATTAAGAATAATAATTCAAATCCAATTTTGTTCCCAGATTTATATAATAATTTATATCTATACATATAAAAGAAAGTCTATTTAAATATTTATTTATTTATTTATTTATTTATATGCGTTCGATGTTTAAGAAAATGGCTCGACGGATTTACAAAATTTAAATTGCTACTAATTTTCTACGAAAAAAGTATTGTGGTTGTTCGGATGAATTTTTTATTTCCGCCTCTACACCGATCATAATTACATAAAACTGTCCTTTATCGACCTATTTCCCTCTATAGGGAAATCTTTTGATTTTCTATGAAAATGTTTCACACATAAAATGTATGCGAATGTGAGGCGTTTCGTAAAAATGTAATTATATTCATTTTACCATAATTAATGCATTCGTAAATGGCAATAAACGGTGATAACGTTTACGTTTTCGATAGATTTAACGAAGAAATTTTAAATTTTTCGATAAACAATTAAATGTAAGTGCTTTTGTTAAAAATAAATAAATTGTTTTCTATAAATAAATCTTTGTTTACATCTACGTTGATAACGATTAGTTACTATTATACCCGGGCAACGCCGGGATGTAGCCCGGAAAATGTTCATGCAAATAAAATTAAATTGAATGATGAACAAAGAATAGTTTATAACACAATCTTACAAATTGTAAATAACGAAGATGGAAAATTGTTTTTCCTAGATGCCCCCGCTTGAACTGGAAAAACTTTTTTGATTTATTTATTGCTAGCTAAAATGAAGATGGTAAATAATGAACATATTTCCATAGCATCATCAGGAATAGCAGCAACTCTATTATTGATCTGTAGAACAGCCCATTCCATTTTTAAGATTCCAATACAGTTAAACGAATATTACATTTGCAGTATAAAGAATAATTAAAAATCAGGGAAACTATTTAGAAGCTGTAGATTTATTGTTTGGGATGAATGCACAATGACTCACAATCACGCATTAGAAGCCGTCGATAGCATGGTAAGATACATAGTAAACAAAGATAAGCCGATGGGAGGACAGACATTAATACTTAGCAGAGATTTCAGACAAATCCTTCCAGTATTTAAAAGAGGTACAAAGACAGACCACATAAATTCGTTTTTGAAAACTTCAGTAATGTGGAAACATATAAGATTAATGAAATTGACTAAAAACATGAGAGTATTCTTATCAAACAATCAAGATACAGCCACATTCGAAAATCATCTCTTAGATATAGGTAATGGAATGACGCAGACAAATAATTGTATGGATATTATCCCGTGCTTAAATATAATGGAAAATAAGAATGAACTCATCACGACAATTTATGAAAATTTAGAAGACAATTATTTGGATGAAAATTGGCTTTGCGAAAGATGTATATTAACACCTAAAAATGACTATGTATATATAATAAATCAAAATTTACTAAATAAATTTCCAGGAGAGATGAAAGTATATAGGTCCATAGACAGAGTTCAAAAGAAAAGAAGTTGTATATTATCCCATAGAATTTTTGAATTTCATTAAACTTTCCGGATTACCAGACCATAAACTAGCACTAAAGTAGGAGCGCCAATAATGCTATTAAGACATTTAAATCCCCCAAAATTATGTAATGGATCCAGATTGATCATAACTAATTTACAAAATAATTTGATAGAAGCCAAAATACTAACGGGTCAATATAAGGGAGAAGAAGTCATGTTTCTCAAAATACCACTGATACCATCAGATTATCCCTTTAATTTTAGAAGACACCAATTTCCAATAAAACTTTGTTTTTCCATGACAATAAACAAATCTCAAGGACAATCATTTAAAGTCGTGGGCTTAGATCTTGAATACTTAGCCTACGGTCAATTGTATGTAGGCTGTTCAAGAGCATGCAAAGAAAAAAAATTATATATACTGGTCAAAGATTTTGTTAAACATTTCAGACATTATCATTTCCCACTACAAGTATAATACCCGGGCAACGCCGGGCCGTAGCCAGCTATCTACACATATAAAAGAAAGTCTATTTAAATATTTATTTATTTATTTATATATATGCGTTCTATGTTTAAGAAAACGGCTCGACGGATTTACAAAATTTAAATTGCTATTAATTCTCTAGGATAATAGTATTGTGGTTGTTCGGATGCATATTTTATTTCCGCCTCTACACCGATCATAATTACGCAAAACTGTCCTTTATCGATCTATTTCCCTCTATAGGGAAATCTTTTGATTTTCTAAGAAAATGTTTAATACATAAAATGTATGCGAATGTGAGGTTTTCGTAAAAATGTAATTATATTCACTTTACTTTAATTAATGCATTCGTAAATGGCAATAAACGGTGACAACGTTTACGTGTTCGCTATATTTAACGTAGCAATTTTAAATTTTTATAAACACTTAAATTTAAGTGCATTGTTATAAATAAATAAATTGTTTTCTAAAATTAAATCTTTGTTTACATCTACGTTGCTAACGATTCCACAGGTACACCACGTTTAATTCCCGGGCAACGCCGGGACGTAGCCAGCTAGTCTATACATATAAAAGAAAGTCTATTTAAATATTTATTTATTTATATGCGTTCGATGTTTAAGAAAATGGCTCGATGGATTTACAAAATTTAAATTGCTACTAATTCTCTACGAAAAAAGTATTGTGGTTGTTCGGATGAATTTTTTATTTCCGCCTTTACACTGATCATAATTACGTAAAACTGTCCTTTTTCGACCTATTTCCCTCTATAGGGAAATCTTTTGATTTTCTAAGAAAATGTTTCACACATAAAATGTATGCGAATGTGAGGCGTTTCGTAAAAATGTAATTATGTTCATTTTACCATAATTAATGCATTCGTAAATGGTAATAAACGGTGATAACGTTTACGTTTTCGATATATTTAACGAAGAAATTTTAAATTTTTCGATAAACAATTAAATTTAAGTGCTTTTGTTATTAATAAATAAATTGTTTTCTATAAATAAATCTTTGTTTACATCTACGTTGCTAACGATCCCACGGGTACAACACATATAATACCCGGGCAACGCCAGGCCGTAGCCAGCTAGTCTATACATATAAAAGAAAGTCTATTTAAATATTTATTTATTTATTTATTTATTTATATGCGTTCGATGTTTAAGAAAATGGCTCGACGGATTTACAAAATTTAAATTGCTACTAATTCTCTACGAAAAAAGTATTGTGGTTGTTCGGATGAATTTTTTATTGCCGCCTCTACACCGATCATAATTACGTAAAACTGTCCTTTATCGACCTATTTCCCTCTATAGGGAAATCTTTTGATTTTCTAAGAAAATGTTTCACATATAAAATGTATGCGAATGTGAGGCGTTTCGTAAAAATGTAATTATATTCATTTTACCATAATTAATGCATTCGTAAATGACAATAAACGGTGATAACGTTTACGTTTTCGATATTTTTAACGAAGAAATTTTAAATTTTTCGATAAACAATTAAATTTAAATGCTTTGTTATTAATTATTTAATAAATAAATTGTTTTCTATAAATACATCTTTGTTTACATCTACGTTGATAACGATTAGTTATTATTATACCCAGGCAACGCCGGGAAGTAGCCCGGAAAATGTTCAAGCAAATGAAATTAAATTGAATGATGAACAAAGAATAGTTTATAACAAAATCTTACAAAGTGTAAATAACGAAGATGGAAAATTGTTTTTCCCCGCAGGAATTGGAAAAACTTTTTTGATTAATTTATTGCTAGCTAAAATGTAGATGACAAATAAAGAATATATTGCCGTAGAATTATCAGGAATAGCAGAAACTATATTATTGAACTGTAGAACATTCATTTTTAAGATTCCAATACAGTTAAACGAAGATTTCATTTACAGTATAAAGAATAATTCAAAATCAGGAAACTATTTAGAGCTGTAAATTTATTTTTTGGGATGAATGCACAATGACTCACAAGCACGCATTAGGGCCGATGGAAAGCAAATGAAATTAAATTGAATGATGAACAAAGAATATATTATAACAAAATCTTACAAAGTATAAATAACGAAGATGGAAAATTGTTTTTCCTAGATACCCTCGCAAGAACTGGAAACACTTTTTTGATTAATTTATTGCTAGCTAAAATGTAGATGACAAATAAAGAATATATTGCCGTAGAATTATCAGGAATAGCAGAAACTATATTATTGAACTGTAGAACATTCATTTTTAAGATTCCAATACAGTTAAACGAAGATTTCATTTACAGTATAAAAATAATTCAAAATCAGGGAAACTATTTAGAAGCTGTAAATTTATTTTTTGGGATAAATGCACAATGACTCACAAGCACGCATTAGGGCCGATGGAAAGCAAATGAAATTAAATTGAATGATGAACAAAGAATATATTATAACAAAATCTTACAAAGTATAAATAACGAAGATGGAAAATTGTTTTTCCTAGATACCCTGGCAAGAACTGGAAACACTTTTTTGATTAATTTATTGCTAGCTAAAATGAAGATGGCAAATAAAGAACATATTGCCGTAGCATCATCAAGAATAGCATCAACTCTATTATTGAACTGTATAACAGCCCATTCCATTTTTAGATTCCAATACAGTTACACATAATAAAGAATAATACAAAATCAGGGAAACTATTTAGAAGCTGTACATTTATTATTTGGGATGAATGCACAATGACTCACAAGCATGCATTAGAAGCCGTATATAGAATGGTAAGAGACATAGTAAACAAATATAAGCCAATGGGAGGACAGACATTAATACTTAGCAGAGATTTCCTGCAAATTCTTCCAGTAGTGAAAAGATGTACAAAGACAGACCACATAAATTCGTGTTTGAAAACTTCAGTAATGTGGAAAAATATAAGATTAACTAAAAACATGAGAGTATTCTCATCAAACAATCACGATACAGCCACATTCGAAAATCATCTCTTAAATATAGGTAATGGAATGACGCAGAAAAATAATGGTATAGATATTATCCCGTGCGGAAATATAATGGAAAATAAAAATGAACTCATCACGACAATTTATGAAAATGTAGAAGACACTTATTTGGATGAAAATTGGCTTTGCGAAAGATATATATTAACACCTAAAAATGACGATGTATATAAAATAAATCAAAATTTACTAAATAAATGTCCAGGATAGATGAAAGTATATAGGTCCATAGACAGAGTACAAAAGAAAATAAGTTGTAGAATATCACATAGAATTTTTGAATTCCATTACACTTTCCGGATTACCAGACCATAAAATAGCACTAAAAGTAGCAGCGCCAATCATGCTATTAAGAAATTTAAATCCCCCAAAATGATGTAATGGATCCAGATTGATCATAACTAATTTACAAAATAATTTGATAGAAGCCAAAATACTAACGGGTTAATATAAGGGAGAAGAAGTAATGTTTCCCAAAATACCACTGATACCATCAGATTATCCCTTTAATTTTAGAAGACACCAATTTCCAATAAAACTTTGTTTTTCCATGACAATAAACACATCTCAAGGAAATTCTTTTAAAGTCGTGGGCTTATATCTTGAAACCGAATGCTTCGCCTATGGTCAATTATATGTAGGCTGTTCAAGAGCACGCAGAGAAAATAAATTATATATACTGGCCAAAGATTTTCATATATATATGAAAATCTTATATGAAAAACATATATGTTTTATAAATAAAGAAATATAAATAAAATTCGTAATAATTATAATGTCATTCAAATATTGATATATTCATATAAATAGGCAGGGCAACATTTCTGACACTATCATGTCCCACTACAAGTATAATACCCGGGAAACGCCGGGCCGTAGCCAGCTAGATATCGGGAAATCTTTTGATTTTAGAAAAAAATGTTTCACACATGAAATGTATGCGAATGTGAGGTATTTCGTAAAAATGTAATTATATTCACTTTACCATAATTAATGCATTCGTAAATGGCAATAAACGGTGATAACGTTTACGTTTTCGATATATTTAACGAAGAAATTTTAAATTTTTCAATAAAAAAATAAATTTAAGTGCTTTGTTATAAATAAATAAATTGTTTTCACGAATTAAATCTTTGTTTACATCTACGTTGATAACGATCCCACGGGTACAACACATATAATACCCGGGCAACGCCGGGGCGAAGCCAGCTAGTCTATACATATAAAAGAAAGTTAATTTAAATATTTATTTATTTATTTATTTATTTATATGCGTTCGATGTTTAAGAAAATGGCTCGACGGATTTACAAAATTTAAATTGCTACTAATTTTCTACGAAAAAAGTATTGTGGTTGTTCGGATGAATTTTTTATTTCCGCCTCTACACCGATCATAATTACATAAAACTGTCCTTTATCGACCTATTTCCCTCTATAGGGAAATCTTTTGATTTTAGAAAAAAATGTTTCACACATGAAATGTATGCGAATGTGAGGTGTTTCGTACAAATGTAATTATATTCACTTTACCATAATTAATGCATTCGTAAATGGCAATAAACGGTGATGACGTTTACGTTTTCGATATATTTAACGAAGAAATTTTAAATTTTTCAATAAACACTTACATTTAAGTGTTTTTGTTATAAATAAATAAATTGTTTTCTATAAATAAATCTTTGTTTACATCTACATTGATAACGATTAGTTACTATTATACCCGGGCAACGCCGGGTCGTAGCCCGGAAAATTTTCGAGCAAATGATGAACAAAAATAGAATAGTTTATAACAAAATCTTACAAAGTGGAAATAACGAAGATGGAAAATTGCTTTTCCTAGATGCACCCGCAGGAACTGGAAAAACTTTTTTGATTAATTTATTACTAGCTAAAGTGAAGATATGGCAAATAAATAACATATTGCCGTAGCATCATCAGGAATAGCAGCAACTATATTATTGAACGGTAGAACAGTCCATTCCATTTTTAAGATTCCAATACAGTTAAACGAATATTACAATTGCAGCATAAAGAATAAATCAAAATCAGGGAAACTATTTAGAAGCTGTATATTTATTGTTTGGGATGAATGCACAATAACTCAGAAGCATTAGAAGCCGTCGATAAAATGGTAAGAGACATAGTAAACAAAGATAAGCCGATGGAAGGACATACATTAATACTTAGCAGAGATTTCAAACAAATCCTTCCAGTAGTTAAAAGCGGTACAAAGACAGACCACATAAATTCGTGTTTGAAAACTTCAGTAATGTGGAAAAATATAAGATTAATGAAATTAACTAAAAACATGAGAGTATTCTTATCAAACAATCAAGAGTCATCTCTTAGATATAGGTAATGGAATGACGCAGACAAATAATGGTATGGATATTATCCCGTGCGGAAATATAATGCAAAATATGAATGAACTCATCACGAAAATTTATTAAATGTAGAAGACAATTATTTGGATGAAAATTGGTTTTGCGAAAGATGTATATTAACACCTAAAAATGACAATGTATATATAATAAATCAACATTTACTAAATAAATTTCCAGGAGAGATGAAAATATATAGGTCCATAGACAGAGTACAAAAGAAAAGAAGTTGTATATAATCCCATAGAATTCTTGAATTACATTAAACTTTCCGGATTACCAGACCATAAACTAGCAATAAAAGTAGGAGCGCAAATCATGCTACTAAGAAATTTAAATCCCACAAAATTATGTAATGGATCCAGATTGATCATAACTAATTTACAAAATAATTTGATAGAAGCCAAAATACTAACGGGTCAATATAAGGGAGAAGAAGTTATGTTTCCCAAAATACCACTGATACCATCAGATTATCTCTTTAATTTTAGAAAATACCAATTTTCAATAAAACTGTGTTTTTACATGACAATAAACACATCTCAAGGACAAGCTTTTAAAGTCGTGGACTTAGATCTTGAAACCGAATGCTTCGCCTACGGTCAATTATATGTAGGCTGTTCAATAACACGCAAAGAAAAAAAATGATATATACTGGCCAAAGATTTTCATATATATTATATAATATATATGAAAACATTTAAGGGGATCCCGCACATTTAAAGTGATGGTAATTTATTTTTTTAAATATTTTATTCTATTACATAATAATACTTATTGTAGTGATTTTTATTATCTGTAAAAAAATTAGACATGAATTCAGTCTAGAAGTTGCATAAAAATGTGTTTTTTAACGATAAGATAATGCTATTATATGCTATTCAATATTACATTGTTATGCTGTCAAACTTCAAACGCTCTTTTCTCAGAATAATTATTTCGCGCTAGGTATATGCATTCAAAAATATAGAACATAAAAAATATTATAATTATAATATTAATTTGTTGTGCTTTATATAGAATTTAATTATATGAATAGTAAAATAGAGAGATATTTAATAAAATGTATAGAATTCATTGTATTAAATGATAATTTCTATAGAAAAACCATCATTTTAGTATTTCTAATTTTTAATTTAGATATATATAATATAATAAATAATAATATTAAAAATAACTTTCTATTTTCCTATGCATGTATATATTATGAATACATGACATAAAAAATTATGTCAATTGAATGAATAGAATATAAGTTCTATTTTTTTTAGTGGACATATATTTTTCCTATCTATTTATACACGAAATTGGCAAATTGCGTGTTATGTGCGGGATCCCCTTAAGACGTTATAATTACCACTACAAGTATAATACCCGGGCAACGCCGGGCCGAAGCCAGCTAGTCTATACATATAAAAGAAAGTCTATTTAAATATTTATTTATTTATTTATTTATTTATATGCGTTCGATGTTTAAGAAAATGGCTCGACGGATTTACAAAATTTAAATTGCTACTAATTCTCTACGAAAAAAGTATTGTGGTTGTTCGGATGAATTTTTTATTGCCGCCTCTACACCGATCATAATTACGTAAAACTGTCCTTTATCGACCTATTTCCCTCTATAGGGAAATCTTTTGATTTTCTAAGAAAATGTTTCACATATAAAATGTATGCGAATGTGAGGCGTTTCGTAAAAATGTAATTATATTCATTTTACCATAATTAATGCATTCGTAAATGACAATAAACGGTGATAACGTTTACGTTTTCGATATTTTTAACGAAGAAATTTTAAATTTTTCGATAAACAATTAAATTTAAATGCTTTGTTATTAATTATTTAATAAATAAATTGTTTTCTATAAATAAATCTTTGTTTACATCTACGTTGATAACGATTAGTTATTATTATACCCAGGCAACGCCGGGAAGTAGCCCGGAAAATGTTCAAGCAAATGAAATTAAATTGAATGATGAACAAAGAATAGTTTATAACAAAATCTTACAAAGTGTAAATAACGAAGATGGAAAATTGTTTTCCCCGCAGGAATTGGAAAAACTTTTTTGATTAATTTATTGCTAGCTAAAATGTAGATGACAAATAAAGAATATATTGCCGTAGAATTATCAGGAATAGCAGAAACTATATTATTGAACTGTAGAACATTCATTTTTAAGATTCCAATACAGTTAAACGAAGATTTCATTTACAGTATAAAGATTAATTCAAAATCAGGAAACTATTTAGAGCTGTAAATTTATTTTTTGGGATGAATGCACAATGACTCACAAGCACGCATTAGGGCCGATGGAAAGCAAATGAAATTAAATTGAATGATGAACAAAGAATATATTATAACAAAATCTTACAAAGTATAAATAACGAAGATGGAAAATTGTTTTTCCTAGATACCCTCGCAAGAACTGGAAACACTTTTTTGATTAATTTATTGCTAGCTAAAATGAAGATGGCAAATAAAGAACATATTGCCGTAGCATCATCAAGAACAGCATCAACTCTATTATTGAACTGTATAACAGCCCATTCCATTTTTAGATTCCAATACAGTTAAACATAATAAAGAATAATACAAAATCAGGGAAACTATTTAGAAGCTGTACATTTATTATTTGGGATGAATGCACAATGACTCACAAGCATGCATTAGAAGCCGTATATAGAATGGTAAGAGACATAGTAAACAAATATAAGCCAATGGGAGGACAGACATTAATACTTAGCAGAGATTTCCTGCAAATTCTTCCAGTAGTGAAAAGATGTACAAAGACAGACCACATAAATTCGTGTTTGAAAACTTCAGTAATGTGGAAAAATATAAGATTAACTAAAAACATGAGAGTATTCTCATCAAACAATTACGATACAGCCACATTCGAAAATCATCTCTTAAATATAGGTAATGGAATGACGCAGAAAAATAATGGTATAGATATTATCCCGTGCGGAAATATAATGGAAAATAAAAATGAACTCATCACGACAATTTATGAAAATGTAGAAGACACTTATTTGGATGAAAATTGGCTTTGCGAAAGATATATATTAACACCTAAAAATGACGATGTATATAAAATAAATCAAAATTTACTAAATAAATTTCCAGGATAGATGAAAGTATATAGGTCCATAGACAGAGTACAAAAGAAAATAAGTTGTAGAATATCACATAGAATTTTTGAATTCCATTACACTTTCCGGATTACCAGACCATAAAATAGCACTAAAAGTAGCAGCGCCAATCATGCTATTAAGAAATTTAAATCCCCCAAAATGATGTAATGGATCCAGATTGATCATAACTAATTTACAAAATAATTTGATAGAAGCCAAAATACTAACGGGTTAATATAAGGGAGAAGAAGTAATGATTCCCAAAATACCACTGATACCATCAGATTATCCCTTTAATTTTAGAAGACACCAATTTCCAATAAAACTTTGTTTTTTCATGACAATAAACACATCTCAAGGACATTCTTTTAAAGTCGTGGGCTTATATCTTGAAACCGAATGCTTCGCCTATGGTCAATTATATGTAGGCTGTTCAAGAGCACGCAGAGAAAATAAATTATATATACTGGCCAAAGATTTTCATATATATATGAAAATCTTATATGAAAAACATATATGTTTTATAAATAAAGAAATATAAATAAAATTCGTAATAATTATAATGTCATTCAAATATTGATATATTCATATAAATAGGCAGGGCAACATTTCTGACACTATCATGTCCCACTACAAGTATAATACCCGGGAAACGCCGGGCCGTAGCCAGCTAGATATCGGGAAATCTTTTGATTTTAGAAAAAAATGTTTCACACATGAAATGTATGCGAATGTGAGGTGTTTCGTAAAAATGTAATTATATTCACTTTACCATAATTAATGCATTCGTAAATGGCAATAAACGGTGATAACGTTTACGTTTTCGATATATTTAACGAAGAAATTTTAAATTTTTCAATAAAAAAATAAATGTAAGTGCTTTGTTATAAATAAATAAATTGTTTTCTCGAATTAAATCTTTGTTTACATCTACGTTGATAACGATCCCACGGGTACAACACATATAATACCCGGGCAACGCCGGGGCGAAGCCAGCTATCTATACATATAAAAGAAAGTCTATTTAAATATTTATTTATTTATTTATTTATTTATATGCGTTCGATGTTTAAGAAAATGGCTCGACGGATTTACAAAATTTAAATTGCTACTAATTCTCTACGAAAAAAGTATTGTGGTTGTTCGGATGAATTTTTTATTTCCACCTCTACACCGATCATAATTACATAAAACTGTCCTTTATCGACCTATTTCCCTCTATAGGGAAATCTTTTGATTTTAGAAAAAAATGTTTCACACATGAAATGTATGCGAATGTGAGGTGTTTCGTACAAATGTAATTATATTCACTTTACCATAATTAATGCATTCGTAAATGGCAATAAACGGTGGTAACGTTTACGTTTTCGATATATTTAACGAAGAAATTTTAAATTTTTCAATAAACAAATAAATTTAAGTGCTTTGTTATGAATAAATAAATTGTTTTCTCGAATTAAATCTTTGTTTACATCTACGTTGATAACGATTATTTATTATTTATTTATTTCATTTAACTTCTAAACACAACGTTTATTAATTTTTTTAACTTATAAATTCATTGCAAACTAACTATAAATTAATGTTACTACATATTGTTACATTATTTGAATAAGAACGTGACGCCTTCATTATTCACTCATCATATTATTTGCTAAACAATATAGGAACGATTTAAGAATAATTATACGTGTATTTCCACTGATAGGTATGTTCTATTTACTTATCTATATATATATATATATATATATATATATATATATATATATATATAATTATTTTATATAACATAACCATACTCTATCATTATAATATATACATAAGTATATATATATATATATATATATATATATATATATATATATATATATATATATACAGTAAATCTTATCTATAAGAAACTACTTTTTTTCAGTACTTTTTGTCTTATAGAGAGGTTTTCTTATAAAGAGGTTTTTACTTTTCCAATGATTTTAAGAATTAATTTATAATTGAAATTGCATTATATAACCTATAGGTTATATATATAGTATATTTATTTATTTATATTTATTTAAAAGTATTAATAAAAAGGATAGTTTAGAAATGTGATTTATTTAAAATAGTTTTTAATAATTGTTTGAATTAAAATAATTTTATCTGTACAATGTATATATTACAATATTTTACTAATCTATTATTTAACAATTAATTGTATAATATAAGCATAGATTTATAGTTTACATGTAAACTATAAATCTATGAATATAAGTGATAAATAAAAAAAATATCTTATATAATAATTAATTTCTATAATTTTTATCAATATACAATACTTCTATTTATATATAATTATTTTTTATATTTTGTATACAATAAGTTTCTTATAAAGAGGTTTTCTTATATATTTCTTATAAGATTTTCTTATAAAGAGGTTTTTTAATGTAGAAAAGTTTGAATTCCAACCAAATGTGTGAACAATTTTCTTATAAAGAGGTTTTTCTTATAAAGAGGTTTCTTATGGAGAGATTTTACTGTATATATATATATATATATATATATATATATGTATAATATTCATTGTACATATTCATTTTATATAGATTTTATATAATATATATATTTAAATATATATATTTTATATATATATATATATATATATATATATATATATATATGTATAATATTCATTGTAAATATTCATTGTATATAGATTTTATATAATTAAGAATGGTACGAAAGAAATCAAATCTATCAAGACATTCTAGAATATCAAAAAATAATTCTGGTACCGTTGAAACTCTTGAAGCAAGAAATAGGCGATTATCTCTTATGAGAGATGCAGCAAAGAGAAGAATTCTCGATGAAACCACAGAAGAAAGAAGTTCAAGATTGTTTATTGTAAATTCTGATACTAGAAGAAGAATTGACAATGAAACTGAAGAAGAGAGACTAGCTAGATTATCAAATGTAAATGAAGACACTCAAAGAATAATTTATAATGAAACTGAAGAAGAGAGACTAGCTAGATTATCAAATGTAAATGAAGATACTCGAAGAAGAATTGAATATGAAACTGAAGAAGAGAGACTATCTAGATTATCAAATGTAAATGAAGATACTCGAAGAAGAATTGAAGATGAAACTGAAGAAGAGAGACTAGCTAGATTATCAAATGTAAATGCAGATACTCGAAGAAGAATTGAAGATGAAACTGAAGAAGAGAGACTAGATAGATTGTTAATTGTAAATGAAGATACTCGAAGAAGAATTGACAACGAATCTGTTGAAATAAGATCAGAAAGATTAATAAGTCTAAATGTTAATAATAAGCGTACCCTTGAGAGAGAAACAGAAGAAAACAGAAACAAAAGATTGAGATTGGCAAGAGATTACCAAACGCAATCTACATCAAACACCGTTTCTGTTGAAGATAGAAGATACAACATATGGCGAAGAAATGTATCCGGCTGTCAATGGAAAAAGGCCGCATATAATTATAATAAAGATATAGACTATAAAAGTGATAATAGAATTACCATAGGAAGTATGAATATTGTATGTACTTATTGTAAGGCGTACAGATTTAAAGGAGAAACCAAAGGACTTTGCTGTAACCAAGGTAAGGTAAAAGTTGAAGTTATAAAGGAACCACCTTTTCCCTTAAATGAATTATTATTTGGAAGATCTACAAATTCAAAACATTTTTTTTATGAATATTAGCAATTTTAATTCACCCTTTCAAATGACTTCATTCGGAGCTTCCAAAATTATTCGAGAAAATTTCATGCCGACGTTCAAAATTCAAGGCCAAGTGTATCACAATATAGGATCCGTATATCCAGAAATTAGCGGAGAAGAAAAATATTTACAAATATATTTTATGGGAAATAATGAAGATGAGATTAATAAAATAAGCGATTTTTTCCCCACATTAACTAAAAGCATACTCAAGGAAATTCAAGATATGCTACATATTAACAACGAAAAAATCAAGAATATAAAATACGCTTTAGAAAGAAATTACGAGCCCAACTTCAAATTAGTAATTAAAGAAGATTGTAGACCACCAAACGAACACGAAAGGAGATTTAACAGACCAACAAATAATGAAGTAGCTATTGTTATGATTGGAGATACCACCAACAAAAGAGATATCATAATACATAATAGAGACTCAACCGTACACAGAATAAACGAGATACATCCGGCATACGATTGCCTACAATACCCCTTAATATACTGTAAAGGAGAAGATACGTGGGACATAAATATGAAACAAACAAATGAAACAAAATTGTCATGCATGAGATATTATGCATATATTATTATGATGCGAGAAAATGAAAAAAATGTCCTACTACAATTTAGAGAACTATTCCATCAGTATATTACAGACATGTATGCTAAAATAGAAGGACAAAGATTAGCATACATAAGATTTAACCAAGGAAAATTAAGAACTGATAGCTACGACAATATTAAAGACGCGATGAATAATGATGAAGATATCGAAAACCTGGACATATGGTTATACTACCCTCTTCGTACACCGGCAGTCCTAGATACATGCAAGAACGCCAACAAGACGCCATGGCATACGTAAGAAAATATGGAAAGCCAGATTTATTCATTACTTTTACATGCAACCCCGAATGGACAGAAATAAAAGATAATTTATTCGCAGATCAAAAGCCGATACATAGACACGATATTACGGCACGGGTATTCCGTCAAAAATTTTTAAAATTTGTAGACTTAATGAAACTAGCGGAAATATTTGGAAAACAAAAATGTTATATGTACACTATTGAATGGCAGAAGAGAGGTTTACCCCACGCACATTTTTTGAGTTGGTTAGAAGAAAGCATAAAACCCGAACAAGTAGATAGTTTAATCAGAGCAGAAATCCCCAATGAAACTGAAGATAAAGAATTATTTGAAATAATCAAGAAAAATATGATTCACGGACCATGCGGACAATTAAATGAAAATTCCCCATGCATGCATAATGGCAAATGTTCAAAAAAATTCCCTAAAAATGTTATTCAAGAAACTCAAACGGATAGAGACGGATATCCGTTATATAGAAGACGATCTCCTGAAAATGGAGGTGCAATCATAAAAAAGAAAATTAGAGGAAATGAAATCATATTAGATAATAGATGGGTAGTTCCGTATTGCCCACTATTATCGAAAATCTTTAACGCACATATTAACGTAGAAATGTGTAATTCGGTAAAATCAATCAAATATATCTGCAAGTACATCAACAAAGGATCGGATATGGCGATGGTACAACTAGAAGACAAAGACAAATACGATGAAATAAAAAGATTTCAAATGGCCCGATACATAAGTAGCAATGAAGCAGTTTGGAGAATATTGGATTTTCCAATTCAACAGAGGTATCCTGCAATAATCCAATTAGCGGTGCATTTAGAAAATGGCCAAAGAATTTATTTTACAGAGAACAATATAAGAGAAAGAATACAGACACCACCGAAAACTATGCTAACATCATACTTCCATTTATGCGGCATAGATGAATTCGCAAAGACTATACTTTATCAAGAAATTCCCCAATATTACACCTGGCAAGTAAGCAGTAAATCATGGAAAAGAAGATTGCAAGGAGATAGAGTTAGTGACGGAATTTTTAAATCAGAAGCAATAGGAAGAATATATTCTGTACACCCCAAAAATTTAGAATGTTTTTATCTTCGTTTACTTCTAACAACTGTTAGAGGTGCAGTATCATTCGAATACATCAAAACTGTAGACGGAGTTATATGCACAACATTCAAGAAGACTTGCCAACTATTAAATTTACTAGAAGACGACGAACATTGGCAAAAAACCATAGAAGAAGCCGCAATATCGAAATCCCCAAATAAAATAAGAACATTATTCGCAATGATGATTTGTCATTGCGAAATATCGGATATTCCAGCTTTATGGATGGTAAATAGGGAATGCATGAGCGAAGATATATTACATAGATACCGAAGAGACAACGAAGAACAGAATTACACTGAAGAAATATTCACAACCGCTTTACAATTACTGCAAGAAAAGGTACAAAAAATAGGAGGAGAAAGAATGGAAAACTACGGATTCGAAGAAGTAGACATAATATCAACGGTATCTGATGAACACAACTACGAGGTAATTATTCAAGAAAATGAAATTAAATTGAATGGTGAACAAAGAATAGTTTATAACACAATCTTAGAAAGTATAAATAACGAAGATGGAACATTGTTTTTCCTAGATGCCCCCGCAGGAACTGGAAAAACTTTTTTGATAAATTTATTGCTAGCTAAAATGAAGATGGCAAATAAAGAACATATTGCGGTAGCATCATCAGGAATAGCAGCAACTCTATTATTGAACGGTAGAACAGCCCATTCCATTTTTAAGATTCCCATACAGTTAAACGAAGATTCCATTTGCAGTATAAACAAGAATTCAAAATCAGGAAAACTATTTAAAAGCTGTAAATTTATTGTTTGGGATGAATGCACAATGACTCACAAGCACGCATTAGAAGCCGTCGATAGAATGTTAAGAGACATAGTAAACAAAGATAAGCCGATGGGTGGACTGACATTACTACTTAGCGGAGATTTCCGACAAATCCTTCCAGTAGTTAAAAGAGGTACAAAGACAGACCACATAAATTCGTGTTTGAAAACTTCAGTAATGTGGAAAAATATAAGATCAATGAAATTAACTAAAAACATGAGAGTATTCTTATCAAACAATCAAGATACAGCCACATTCGAAAATCATCTCTTAGATATAGGTAATGGAATGACGCAGAAAAATAATGGTATGGATATTATCCCGTGCGGAAATATAATGGAAAATAAGAATGAACTCATCAAGAAAATTTATGAAAATGTAGAAGACAATTATTTGGATGAAAATTGGCTTTGCGAAAGATGTATATTAACACCTAAAAATGACAATGTATATATAATAAATCAAAATTTACTAAATAAATTTCCAGGAGAGATGAAAGTATATAGGTCCATAGACAGAGTACAAAAAGAAGAAGAAGTTGTAGACTATCCTATAGAATTTTTGAATTCCATTAAACTTTCCGGATTATCTGACCATAAACTAACACTAAAAGTAGGAGCGCCAATCATGCTACTAAGAAATTTAAATCCCCCAAAATTATGTAATGGATCCAGATTAATCATAACTAACTTACACAATAATTTGATAGAAGCGAAAATACTAACGGGTCAATATAAGGGAGAAGAAGTAATGATTCCCAAAATACCACTGATACCATCAGATTATCCCTTTAATTTTAGAAGACTCCAATTTCCAATAAAACTTTGTTTTTCCATGACAATAAACAAATCGCAAGGACAATCTTTCAAAGTCGTGGGCTTAGATCTTGAAACCGAATGCTTCGCCCACGGTCAATTATATGTAGGCTGTTCAAGAGCACGAGAAGAAAAAGAATTATATATACTGGCCAAAGATGGACTAACAGCTAACGTAGTATACAAAGAAGTACTTAATAACTTAATAAATAATTAAAAAATTGCTTTAATAAATAAAACATATAATGAATCAAAATCGTATAATATCTATATATATATATATATTTATATATATTCTAACCGTAAATTTATCATATATGTTTTATAAATAAGGAAATATAAATAAAATTCGTAATAATTATATTGTTATTCAAATTTGGATATATTCATATAAAATAGCAGGGCAATATTTAAGACGTTATAATTACAACTACAAGTATAATACCCGGGCAACGCCGGGCCGAAGCCAGCTAGTCTATTATATAAAAGAAAGTCTATTTAATTATATATATCTATTATATAAAAGAAAGTCTATTTAATTATATATATATATGTGTGTGTGTGTGTGTGTATCTGGTGAGGTAACTCGAGAACCGGGGTACGTCGCGAAAATATGTTATACCCGATCTTAATAAATTTGCAACAGTATGGTCTTGGTCCGGAAAATTTTTTGAATTTTTTACCGCGTACCCCAGAAAAACCTAAAAAAATGACTTTTTGCTATTAAAATGGTTTTTTGTCATCTAAAATCTTCGGCGTCGCTTTTTTGAAATATTTTTTTTACATTTTTTCGAAGTATTTTTTTGAAATTTTTTTGAATTTTTTTTTGAAATTTTTTTGAAATTTGTGAAATATTTTAGAAATTTTTTGAAATATTTTTGAAATTTTTTGAAATAATTTTAAACATTTTTTTGAAATATTTGTAAACATTTTTGTGGACATTTTTTTGAAATTTTTTTAAAATATATTTTGTAATATCATCTATATTTTTTGTTATATTTTTAAAAATATTTTTTTATATTTTTCAACTAATCGTTATATTATTATTTTAAGATATAATTAAAATATTATAATTATATAATAAATATATAAATATTATAAGATATAAATATTATACTTTTTAAAATATTTGTAGAACATTTATAAAAAATATTTTTGTTATATTTGGAAATATTTATTATATACTAGCAGAAATACTACCAGAATCAGGAATAGCTATAATTAATAAATAATAGATAGGCAACAACAATCAAAAATCAAAAATCGAACAACGAAGTGTGCGGTTTGGGTTTTCGAAATTTGTTAAGTAATATTTTGTAATATTGGAAATATGTGTTGTATTTTTTTTAATATTTTTTTAAATATTTTTGAAATATTTTTCCACTAATTTTTGAGATATTAAAAACGAATATTTGTCTAAATTTGTTTGAATTTTTTTTATGGAAAATGTATGTTATTGTATATGAAAAGCAGAATCATATAGCCATAATTAATAAATTATAGATAGGCAAACTATCAAACAACAAGTAAAGCAGAGTTGGGTACTGTAAGAAATTCCAAATCAGGAATATTTATAATTAATAAATGATAGATAGGCAAATAATAAAAAACTAAGCAACGCCGATTTGGAACGGTTTGGGTTTAGGTTTTCAACATATTTTGGAATATTTTAAATATTTGTTGTATTTTTTGAAATATTTTTTATCTAATTTTTTAAATATTAAAAAAAATATGTTTCTACATATGTTTAATTTTATTTAATTGTATATACTAGAAATGTAGGATCAGGAATAGCTCTAATTAATAAATAATAAATAGGCAAACAATCAAAAACCGATAAATGTCGAGTCGAGTACTGTTTGGATTTGGGTTTAGGTTTGAGTTTTCGACATTTTTTTAAAACATATTTTGTAATATTTTAAATATTTTTTGTATTTGTTAGCAATTATATATTTTAGAATAATCAGGAATAGCTATAATTAATAAAAATAAATAGTCAAACAATCAAAAACCTAGCAACGCCGGGTAGGGTATGACTGCTAATATGTTGAAATATTTTTTATATTTAAAAAATATTTTTAGACACTTTTTAAAAATATATTTTATAATATTTTAAAGTATTTTTGTATTTTTGTATTTTTACAAAATATTTTACAAATAAGTCTTAAAAAGAACAACGCTAGATCTACATCGGATACAGTTAGATTTATTAAATATTAGTTAGAAGACAACAATTAAAGAATAGCTATGCATAATTAGGAATAACTATAATTAATAATTGATAGGCAAATAATAAAAAAACGAGCAACGTCGGGTTGGGTTCGGCAAACAATTCTAAATCAGGAATAGTTATAATTAATAAAGTATAGATAGGCATATAATTAAAAACCTATCAACGCCGTTTTGGGACGGTTTGGGTTTGGGTTTTCAACATATTTTGTAATATTTGAAATATTTGTTGTATTTTTTAAAATATTTTTTGAAATATTTGTTCACTAATTTTTTAAATATTATAAACAATATTTTTCTATATTTGTTTGTATTTTAAATAAACTTTATTTAATTGTATATACTAGAAATATAGAATCAGAAATTGCCCTAATTAATAAATAATAAATAATAGATAGGCAAACAAACAAAAACCAAGAAATGCCGGGTCGGGTATGGTTTGTTTTTAAAACATATTTTGTAATATTTTATATATTTTTTTGCAATTTTTAGCAATTATATATTTTAGAATAATCAGGAATAGCTATAATTAATAAAAAAAATTAATAGGCATTAAAAATCAGGTATGGCTACTAATATGTTGAAATATTTTTTATATTTCTTAAAATATTTTTAGACACTTTTTAAAAATATATTTTGTAATATTTTAAATTATTATTTGTAATCTTACCAAATATTTTACAAATAATCTTAAAAACGAACAACGCTGAGTCTACATCGGATACAGTTAGAATTAGTAAATATTAGTTAGAAGAAAACAATTAAATATTAGCTAAGTATAATCAGGAATAGCTACAATTAATAGGCAAATAATCAAAAACCTAGCAACGCAGGGTAGTGTACGGTTTGTGTTTGGGTTTAGGTTTGGGTTTTAGACATTTTTTTAAAACATATTTTGTAATATTTGAAATATTTGTTGTATTTTTTAACATATTATTTGAAAATGTTTTCTACTTTGTTTTGTATGTCAGCTAACATTTATTTTATTATATATATCAATTAAGAATCAGGAATAGCTATAATTAATATATAATATATAGGAAAATAATCAAAACCGAGCAACGCCGGGTCGGGTACGGCTAGTATATATATATATATATATGTGTGTGTGTGTGTGTGTGTATCTGGTGAGGTAACTCGAGAACCGGGGTACGTCGCGAAAATATGTTATACCCGATCTTAATTAATTTTCAACAGTATGGTCTTGGTCCGGAAAATTTTTTGAATTTTTTACCGAGTAACCCAGAAAAACCTGAAAAATTGACTTTTTGCCATTAAAATGATTTTTTGTCATCTAAAATCTTCGGCGTCGCTTTTTTGAAATATTTTTTTTACATTTTTTCGAAGTATTTTTTTGAATTTTTTTTGAAAATTTTTGACATTTTTTTGAAATTTTTGTAATTTTTTTGAAATTTTTTGAAATATTTTTGACATTTTTTGAAATATTTTTAAAATTTTTTTTGAAATATTTTTAAAAATTTTTTTGAAATAGTTGTAAACATTTTTGTGGACATTTTTTGAAATTTTTTTAAAATATATTTTGTAATATTATTTATATTTTTTATATTTTTAAAAATATTATTTGAAATATTTTTTATACTTATTTTTTCAACTAATCTTTGAAATATTATTATTTTAAGATATCATTAAAATATTATAATTATATAATAAATATATAAATATTATAAGATATAAATATTATACTTTTTAAAATATTTGTAGAACATTTATAAAAAATATATTTTGTAATATTTGGAAATATTTGTTGTATTTTTTATATTATTTTTTGAAAAATATTTTTGAAATATTTTTCCAATAATTTTTGAGATATTAAAAAGGAATATTTGTCTATATTTGTTTGGATTTTAGCACAAATTTATGTTATTATATATGAAAGGCAGAATCATGAATAGCCATCATTAATAAATAATAGATAGGCAAACTATTAAACAACGAGTAAAGCAGTGTTGGGTACGGCAAGAAATTCCAAATCAGGAATAGTTATAAATAATAAATGATATATAGGCAAATAATAAAAAACCGAGCAACGCCGATTTGGAACGGTTTGGGTTTAGGTTTTCAACATATTTTGGAATATTTTAAATATTTGTTGTATTTTTTGAAATATTTTGCACTAATTTTTTAAATATTACAAAAAATATGTTTCTACATTTTTTTGTATTTTAGATAAACTTTATTTAATTGTATATACTAGAAATATAGAATCAGGAATAGCTCTAATTAATAAATAATAAAAAGGTAAACAATCAAAAACCGATAAATGTCGGGTTTGGTACTGTTTGGGTTTGAGTTTTGGTTTGAGTTTTCGACATTTTTGTTATATTTTAAATATTTGTTGTATTTTTTAGCAATTATATATTTTAGCATAATCATGAATAGCTATATATTATAGCCTATAATTGATTTTTTTAAAATATATTTTGTAATATTTAAAAAAATATTATTTTTTATATTTTATATATTTTTCAACTAATTGTTTAAATATTGTTATTTTAAGATATAATTAAAAGATTTTAATTATATAATAATTATATAAATATTATATTTTTTTTATATTTTTAGAACAATTAAAAAACATATTTTGTAATATTTGTTGTATATTAGCAATGCAGAATCATGAATAGCTATAATTAATAAATAATTATTTATTATTTATTATTTATTATAATAGATAGGCAAACAATCAAAAACCGAGTAATGCAGGGTATGGTTTTGGTTTGGTTTTCGATATTTTTTAAGTCATATTTTGTAATATTGTAAATATTTGTTGTATCTTTTGAAATATTTTTTGAGATATTAAAAATTAATATTTGTCTAAATTTGTTTGTATTTTAGCAAAGATTTATGTTATTGTTTATACTAGAAAGGCAGAATCATGAATAGCCATAATTAATTAATAGTAGATAGGCAAACTATCAAACAATGAGTAAAGCAGGGTTAGTTACGACAAGCAATTCCAAATCAGGAATAGTTATAATTATTAAATGATAGATAGGCACATAATAAAAAACCAAGCAACGTTTGGGTTTGGGTTTTCAACATATTTTGTAATATTTGAAATATTTGTTGCATTTTTAATATATTTTTTGAAATATTTTTTCACTAATTTTTGAAATATTAACAAAATATATTTCTACATTTGTTTGTATTTTAGATAAACTTTATTTAATTGTATATACTTGAGATGTCGAATCAGGAATATTTCTAATTAATAAATAATAAATAGGCAAACAAAAAAATTTCGGGTCGTGTACGATTTGGGTTTATGTTTTAATTTTCAGCATTTTTTTAAAACATATTTTGTAATATTTTAAATATTGTAATGTATTTTTTTGCAATAATATATTTGAGCATAATCAGGAATAGCTATAATTATAATTAATAATTTATAGGAAAATAATCAAAAACCGAGCAACGTCGGGTTGAGTACGGGAAGCAATTTAAAATCAGGAATAGTTATAATTAATAAATAATAGATAGGAAAACAATCAAAAACTAACAACGGCGGGTCGGAATGGTTTGAGTTTTGGTTTTAGACATTTTTTTAAAACATATTTTGTAATATTTGAAATATTTTTTGTATTTTTAATATATTTTTTGAAACATTTTTCTACTAATTTTTTAAATATTAAAATATTTTTCTACATTTGTTTGTATGTCAGCTCACATTTATTTTATTGTATATAAATAATAGTTAGGAACATTTTTTCCTAAATTTTAAATTAATTTAAATTAAATATAAATATTTAGCAATGCAGAATTAGGAACAGCTATAATTAATAAATAATAGATAGGAAAATAATCAAAACCGAGCAACGCCGGGTCGGGTACGGCTAGTCTATTATATAAAAGAAAGTCTATTTAATTATATGTGTGTGTGTGTGTATCTGGTGAGGTAACTCGAGAACCGGGGTACGTCGCGAAAATATGTTATACCCGATCTTAATAAATTTGCAACAGTATGGTCTTGGTCCGGAAAATTTTTTGAATTTTTTACCGCGTACCCCAGAAAAACCTAAAAAATTGACTTTTTGCCATTACAATGATTTTTTGTCATCTAAAATCTTCGGCGTCGCTTTTTTGAAATATTTTTTTTACATTTTTTCGAAGTATTTTTTTGAAATTTTTTTGAATTTTTTTTCTGAAAATTTTTAAATATTTTTAAATTTTTTTGAAATATTCTTGAAATTTTTTTGAAATATTTGAAATTTTTTTGAATATTTTTTAAAATGTTTTGATATATTTTTAAACATTTTTAGTAATATGTTTAAACAATTTTTTTAAATATTTTTAAACATTTTTTTGAAATATTTGTAAACATTTTTTTGGATATTTTTTAGACATTTTTTTGAAATTTTTTTAAAATATATTTTGTAATATTATTTATATTTTTTTGTATTTTTAAAAGATATTATTTGAAATAATTTTTTATATTTTTCAACTAATCGTTGAAATATTATTATTTTAAGATATAATTAAAATATTATAATTATATAATAATTATATAAATATTATAAGATAGAAATATTATAAGATATAAATATTATACTTTTTAAAATATTTGTAGAACATTTATAAAAAATATATTTTGCAATATTTGGAAATATTTGTTATATACTAGCAATACAGAATCAGGAATAGCTATAATAAATAAATAATATATAGGAAAACAATCAAAAATCGATCAACGCAGGGTGCGGTTTGGGTTTTCGACATTTATTAAGTAATATTTTGTAATTTGTGAAATATGTGTTGTATTTTTTTTTTAATTTTTTTTTAATATTTTTGAAATATTTTTCCACTAATTTTTGAGATATTAAAAACGATTATTTGTTTAAATTTGTTTGAATTTTCGCACAAATTTATGTTATTATATATGAAAGGCAGTATCATGAATACTATTCATTGAATAGCCATAATTAATAAATAATAGATAGACAAACTATCAAACAACGAGTAAAGCAGAGTTGGGTACGGCAAGAAATTCCAAATCAGGAATAGTTTAATTAATAAATGATTGATAGGCAAATAATAAAAACGAGCAACGCCGATTTGGAACGGTTTGGTTTCAACATATTTTGGAATATTTTAAATATTTGTTTTATTTTTTGAAATATTTTGCACTCATTTTTTTAATATTAAAAAAAATATGTTTCTACATTTGTTTGTATTTTAGATAAACTTTATTTAATTGTATATACTAGAAATGTAGAATCAGGAATATCTCTTATTAATAAATAATAAATAGGCAAACAATCAAAAACCGATAAATGTCGAGTCGGGTACTGTTTGGATTTGGGTTTAGGTTTGAGTTTTCAACATTTTTTTAAAGCATATTTTGTATTATTTTAAATATTTTTTGTATTTTTACAAAATATTTTACGAATAAATCTTAAAAACGAACAACTCTAGATCTACTAGATCTACATCGAATATAGTTAGAATTGTTAAATATTAGTTAGAAACAAAATTAAAGATTAGCTATGCATAATTAGGAATATCTATAATTAATAATTGATTGGCAAATAATCAAAAATCGAGAAATGTCGGGTTGGGTAAGGCAAGCAATTTAAAATCAAGAATAGTTATATTTAATTATATGAATAGTTATAATTAATAAATAATAGATAAACGAGTAAAGCAGAGTTGGGTACAGTAAGAAATTCCAAATCAGGAATAGTTATAAATAATAAATAATACCTAGGCAAATAATAAAAAACCGAGTCGATTTGGAACTGTTTGGGTTTAGGTTTTCAACATATTTTGTAATATTTGAAATATTTGTTGTATTTTTTTATATATTTTTTAAAATATGTGTTCACTATTTATTTAAATATTAATAAAAATATGTTTCTAAATTAGTTTGTATTTTAGATAAACTTTATTTAATTAATTAATATACAATTGTATATACTATTTTTACATTTTTTATATTTTTACATTTTTACAATTGTATATACTATAAATTTAGAATCAGGAATAGTTCTAATAATTAAATAATAAATAGGCAAACAATAAAAACCGATAAATGTCGGTAAGGTTTTGGTTTGGGTTTAGGTTTGAGTTTTCGACAATATTTTTTATTATTTGAAATATTTGTTGTTTTTTTTATTATTTAGTATTTTTCCACTAATTTTTTAAATATTAAAATTTTCTACATTTGTTTGTATGTCAGCTAACATTTATTTTATTTTATATATAGCTATGAAGTATCAGGAATAGCTATAAGTAATAAATAATAGATAGGAAAATAATCAAAACCGAGAAACGCCGGCCATGGAAAGCCGGGTATAGTTTTGGTTTGGTTTTCGGCATCATTTTAAGTCATATTTTATAATATTGGAAATATTTGTTGTATTATTTGAAATATTAAAAAAAATTCCACTAATTTTTTTAATATTTTAAACAAATATTTGTCTAAATTTTTTTGTATTCTAGCATAAATGTATGTTATTGTATAGAAATGTAGAATCAGGAATTGCTATAATTAATAAAAATAAATAGGCAAACAATCAAAATCTAGCAACGCCGGGTCTGGTATGGCTACTAATATGTTGAAATATTTTTTATATTTAAAAAAATATTTGTAGACACCTTTTTAAAATATATTTTGTAATATTTAGTTATTTATTTATAAATAATTAAATGATAATTTCATAATTGTATGGCAAGTTCAAACAATTTATATTATTTTTCTATTTTATTCATTGTATTGTATCTAAACAGGAAGTCATCTAATGTTTTATAATATTTTATTTATATAGTTTATTTGGACTTGCTTTAAAATTAAGGGTAATTGTCTCGATAAGCTTTAGCTTCTACTAAAACACTGGTGTAAACCTAAATCTGATAATAATCAAATCTGATAATAATATTTTAAATTATTTTTTGTATTTTTACCAACTATTTTACGAATAAATCTTAAAAACGAACAAATCACATCGGATATAGTACGAATTAGTAAATATTAGTTAGAAACAAAACTTAAGATTAGACATGCATAATTAGGAATAACTATAATTAATAATAGATATACAAATAATCAAAAACCGAGCAACGCCGGGTCGGGTACGGCTAGTACTTTATAAAATAAATATAACTTGTAATATATAATTATCAATATTTGAATATTAGTAATCATTTTGTAAAAAGGGATAACATTTTTCAAACTGGCTAATATAAGAGATTATCTAATACTAAATTATTTCGTCCGAAATTACTTGTATATTTAATAACTAGAGGATGTTTACCTTCATATATGTAAATATTATTTAAAAAATTATTTAAATAAATTATATTTAATCCAATACTTATTTAGGTGATTTTTAAACTATGTTTTTGAAATTATTATAATGTACAAAATTATTAATTCTGAACACGTTTGTAATTACTCTCGTGGTACATCAATTACTACGAAAGAAGGCTATTTAATGAAAAAAGGAGAAGTAAATAAGACGTTTAAAAAGTTTGTAACTTTTACAAATTCTTAAAGTTACGAAACTATTATATTACGAGCGTATTATAAATAAAAAATATATATATTTTTATATTATATTATATATACAAAAAGTAGAAATCATTGATCTCTATGATTTTGAACCTCATTATTTAATAACCATTATTATAATGGCATTATTGTAATGATTACATCATTTAATCATTACATTAATTTAATTTAATGATTAAATTAATGATTAATGTCACATTATTTTATGATTATAATGATTAAAATATGATATTAAATATTAAATATGATTGTCAGTAATCTGCGCCGCGCTATATATAAAAATAGTAAAATAGTAGGCATGTTCAACATGATGTTGTAGTCGGATTACGGTCAAAAGCTTATCATTAATATATATATATATATATATATATATATATATTAGAGGCTCACTCAGGATTTAATGCAGCTAAAATAACCTGGCAATATCAAAACTAAACCCAACCAAACCCAATATTTTTAAATATAGCGCGGGGCAGATATCTGGTCCCCATTAAATATCAATATTATAATGATTATAATAATATATTATATTATTATATTAAATAATAATAATGATTATTAATAGTGATTCACTAAATTAGTGACTCACTATTCACTGAGTCAGTCAGTCAATGACTCACAAACTTAGTGTAGAATATAGCCCAGTTTGTTTTTATTATGATTACCGATGTCACATTTAAAATATGTTATATGTATCACTATTATAGTAACTATATAATTTAATTTATAATAACAACTAATTTATATACATATATATATATATATATATATATATATATATATATAAGTATATATTTAACTGCCTGTGTAGCTCTGTTGGCTAAGGATTAATGTCTGCAGACACACAAGCAGAAGGACACGGGTTCTAGCCTCGTCCGGACCATTAATTCATTTTATAAAATGGGTCTTTAAATATTATTTAGAAGTGATCTTATATAATTGTGTATAAATAAGTGATCAGCTCTCGTTAAAACCATGTATACCTTAAAATGAGAGCGGCTTCGAAGGGACATTAGAGCCGTATATGGTTATAAGTGAAAACTTCATCTAAATTCCTTGATGGGATGAAAGTACTCCACCAAATAAAAATAACAATAACAATATATATCTTATACATTTTCATTCTTTATATTATTATATCATATACACTAGTGTGTCAAATATCAAAATGATTATTTTAAATGTTACCTCATAAATCGTAATCATAAGAAATGAGGGCCTATTCGATACAGGCCTACTTAGAGACAACTACTATTAGTATTATATTAGTATAGGCGTTATTTATCACGATACATTATTCAATAAGTATCAGTAGTATTATTCATTTTTATATAATATTATATACTATATATATCAGAAATATATCTGAAAAATAAAGCCCTTAACGTGTTATTTATTTGATTATCTCTTGATTATCAATGTGACATCATAAAATCGAGTAATTTGATTGTGTACGCAATACATGAACAGCGCCACCTACATAGGAGTCATAGAAGATAAATGTGTTATTTATAATGTAAATTCATATCAAACTATGCGCATTTAACATTTAAAAAAAATGTTTCTAATTATATTTGATGAAAACTTAGTGTTCATTACTAGTATATTACAAATCAAAGAATAATCTAGTTTTAAATGATATGCATATGTATGATGGGAGTAAATGCAAACTTATATGGCATGTAATTTAATAGAAGAATGTGAAATATTGTTGAATAAAAAATGCGTCAAACCTAAATCGATTTCATTAATTTCAATACTACCGCCAGCTGTGGAAAAGTTCATATTAATTACGTTACGTAGATATAGAGTGCATAATATTATTATAATAATATATTACTAATTGAAAACAAACTGCTTGATCTAGCTTGTTTGATTGTTGATATAATTGTATATATAAATTTGAGTACTCCAGAACTAATTCAATTTCCTAAGTGTTATTTATAAACTAATAATAATATACATTTAGCCAATAAAATCCTTTCGGGTATGCTATAAGTATTCATGTGAGTATGTGTCCTGCTAGCTATTGGTTATGATAGGTCTTTTTGGCTTTTGTTTGAAGACAAATATATATACACATATATTAATTAAACATGTAAAATAACATTAAATTAATCATGTTTAATAACATTAAATGCACATTATTAAATTCGTTTGTTATTTTTTAAAGGTTTTAGTTTGAAAGTACCTTCTGAACTATTTTACAAAAATTAAATTCTACTTAAATTAGTTTCTATATATTGATAATTATAGGACCATACAAATATATTGAAAAATCATTTAACAGCATCTTTATGAATGTCCTAATTATAAAGATCCCAGAATGGTTGAAACAAGGTGTTATTTTATGATACTTAGATCATTGTGAGAATACAATTAAATACGACTGGAATACTAGATATATCCACATATACTAAATAATACAAAATTAGATAATTTAAATAAATTACTATATTCAAAAAATTAATAATTTGTTTAATATATTTTTATTTGCCAGTATAATATTATTTATTGTTACTATTACTTAAAGAATAATAGTACGAATACAATCAAAGTAACATCAATAATTGTAGATATTATATTAATTATGTTTATAACCAATGATATCGGGTATACTATTTTTTATTTTTAAAGTTTTTTAAATTTATCCCAAATTACTTTATACTGTTTATTAGTAGTTAGAAATGAATAGGCCTGAAATTACTGGTACACTTTTTATATCTATAGTACTTTTTATATAATATTTAGATATGTAGAGAATAATATATATATATATATATATATATATATATATATATATATATATATACATATAGTAAGCCAGAGGTCCCGGGTTCGACTCCAGGCAGTTATTGTTTTTCTCTTATGTTTATCAAGAATTTAATACACGATAAATCAAAACACAAGAAAAACAATGTTACTATTTGTTTTGTATTGTCATGGGCTCCTCACAGTTATTTATAACATGTATAAGTCTATGACTTTTTGAGGGGTCCATTTATATCTGATATTATTATATGTGTGATTTAATAAATACACATTATTATTATTATTATTATTATATATATATATATATATATATATATAGACTTGCACCTTGGCTTTGATAATGATTATCAATTGAAGCATTATGTAGATTATATAGCATATTAAGTTGACAGGAATACAACAAATGGTTACATAAATGTTCTCATTGACAATTATTATATAATGTCCTACAACAGCTGTTGTAGGTTATTACTAATAACTTATTATACATCAACCTAACTAATTATAAATATTATTGAGTTGTTAAAATTCCTATTAATCATAAATTATGATTCATAATAAATAATTATTATACGATTGATATATAAATACGTTTATTCAATTATACTTGGTTATTTAAAGTAATAAATTATACTTTATGTGAATAATAATATTTATAAAAAGTGTATACTCAATGATGTCAATGATAATGAATGTAGTGTATGTAGTTATGTGTATTGTTATGTGTATGGCTATGTGTATGGCTATGTATGTAGTTACATATGTGGGTATGTGTGTATTTTATATATATATATATATATATATATATATATATATATATATATATATCAGTAATACATGATTACCATGGATCAGGTGCATATTAGTCAATAATAGTTGCATCAATAAGTGAAGTTGAACACCTCAGATAGTCAAACATGCGATGCACCTACAATATACCTTAAGATAACACCATGATAATCATAGTATACAAATTTAAACAATACAATGTTTTGATTATGTTATACACTTTAGAATACCGTCAACCCCAGGTAACAACACTTATATTATACTGGATACGTAGCCGTCATGTAATGTATTACATTATTACGCAGTCGATGGTTTGTTCTCAAAGGAAATATCTTGTTCTATTTCGAACACGAGGCTAGCCCCGTACCGATTGGATTGATTCTGCTCGAATGTTGCATTGTGGATATCGCCATGGAAACCTCCATTGGAGATAGGTACAGCTTTCAGATTGAATTTAGAGGTTCAGTGCATTGTTTATAGCTATTCTCTTGTTTTATTTAATTTAGTTTAATTTAATATAATATATTTATATATATATATATATTTAGTTTCAGTATATATATATATATATATATATATATATATATATATATATATATATTAATTTCAATATATACATATACACATACTCATCCGTAAAAACATATGTACAAATAATCTACGATAATTTCAACGGCACATAGGTACTTATTATAATTGAAAGTTGTTTATTTTAATTAGGCGAACATGTGACATACTCTCGTTTACATGAAGGATAAAGGGCTAATTTTTACATATAAACTCGTGTAATTAAAGAATATTTATAAAAATATATAATAAGTTTCATTATTTAAAAATGGCTAAGACTAATAGGACATATTTAGTATACTAGTTAACTAATTGAATGACGTCCAGCCATAGATGTTAATACATGCATGAATTATGATTTTAATCTTATATTTTATAGCAATTCTGCGGATGATAATGTTATTGTACTATAATGAAGATAATTATGACAATAATCATAATAATAATTATAATACTAAATTACATTTACGTTTATTAATATTATCACTAAATCTCAAGATATTAAATCTTGTTTAATTAAAAAAGAAGGTAATAATATCCCAATAATGTATATTAAATTATGATACCTACTATTAATTTATTTGTAGTTAATTATAATTTATATATAAATATATTTAAAATTAATATATTTTATTCCTATAATTTTATTGCTATTTTCGTTTATACTTACGCTATATTTTATTTCTATTTTCGATCATTTCTCGTTTATTTTTACTGTAACTGTAAAACGTTTTAATTTATTTAATTTTTTAATTTCGTATTATTCTTTGTTTATTTCTATAACGTATGCTATTATTAGAAAATAATGTATACTTTTGATAATATATTTAGACTATATATTTGGTTAAATAAAGTATCAATCAATATATATAATCAATATAATTAATATAAATAATTACTATTAATTTGTTTACAGTTATAATTTAAAATGATTATTTAATAAAAACTATAATGCCTATAAATATAAATAAAGCATTTCAAACAAGCCAATACATATAAATACATACTTATAAATATATACTGATGTCTAATTCCTATTGGAAATCAAGATTCATAAATGTTTCCCGTAAATATCATATTATCACAGCTGCACTATATATATATATATATATATATATGTATAATTACTTTATACCTAGATTGTATGATAGACGAATAACCTATATTAGTTATCTACATACATACATAATAGCTAGTGCATACCTAACAAGTATGAAACTAGTGTAACTAGTGTGTGTATTAACTAATCTGTATAAGATAAACTTAATCAAAAGCAATGCTATCATGTTTACCCTACACACGTGTTAACTATTATGCATATATCTATATTAGTATCGTATGCTATATTAGGTACTTTTTTATACATTAAAAAAATATATATATATTATATATAAATTATAGTATATATTATATATATCTTTATTCCATATCAATATTTCTGATGAAATTTTTCAAATTCTTATACATATAGACACACAATATAGATATATAATTATCGCTTACATACATGTAACTGTAAGCCCTAACCGTACGATAAGGCGGGGAAAGTAGACTGCAGAAGTACGACAGGACCTACGTGTTCGCAGCGGACTCTCAGGACCTGATGGAGGAATGGATGAACGAGATATCATCGGCGAGTCAGATTTACTGCGTTGGTATCCGCACACACACTAACACACACACACATACATACGTAGTCACACACATACACACACACATACACATCCGAACAATTTTTTGAAAATTGGATTTTTGTGAATAAATCAATTTACTACTACTACTACTACTACACACATACACACATACATATCTACACACGCACACACACACATATATACACACATACACACGTAGTCACACTCAGTAGTAGAACACGCCTACTTGCTTCGGTTACATTACGTGACGCTGTATTAGTGTATTAAATAGGTTAACATATAAGCTATTACTGGTGTGTATTATTACCGTTCATACATTTAATATTAATTTAAAATGTAATGTTCATATTTAGTATGTATAAATAAATTTGTTTATAAAATAATAATTTAGATTCCGAATTTAGTTTAATATATTAATCACTAACTGTTAGATTTAATATTATTTTTGTATTCACTATTATATATACCTATATATACACTGAATAGAATCTTTAACATATACGTTATTAATTAATTTGATTATTATTGATATTATTATCATTTTTAGCTTATATTTTAACTATATAATACAATTAAGTGTAATTGATTATTACAAATAATAATTATACATTTATAAATGCTTATCAATTTATAAATATTAAACATTTTAAATTACATTTTCAATTATTAATAAGTGCAGTTCAAATGTATAATCAAATTATGCAACTAATGATACAAAATATATAAAATAAAAGTATGCAATCCACAAGCAAGATAACTCTTAAGCTGTTCTCATGAGTAAATATGTTGTGCAATTATCGCAGTATAATTTATAAATTGACAAATTTAATTTATGATATAATATTATAATATATATGAACTTATAATATAGAATATATAGACTTATATATACAATTTTTAATATGTAATATTATATATATATATTAATGTATATAAATTTATGAAATATATATTTAAATATATATTAGACACTTCGATATATCTATTATTTACATAATTTGTTATGTTTTTTTTTAATTTTATAAAATATTCAAGCCCAAATGTACAGTTATTAATATTTGTTGGTAAAATGTATCTATTTAAAATTGATTTAATATTGATATAGTGCTACAAATCTATAAATTGATCTATATATTATATAGTATAATAGATTTGAAAATATATTATTTATTCTTTTCCTGATATTTCAAGAGAATTTGTAATAATTGAGAATTATAATTTCTTTTATATGAAAATATATTACATCCACCTTTAAACAGATATATATATATATATATATATATATATATATATATATATATATATATATATATATATATATATATACATTTATATAAAACTTGATATACAGTAAAAAATACTTATATCGAATGTTAACATGCTTGAAATACTGGGTATATCTACATTTTATTAACATATTTGTTCAACATATTCTATTTATGTGCTATATAACTTCTTTATAACTATTATAGCGTTTATTTAGAAGTTGTTATAGATATATTACATTAATCATGCAACGTATACTGAAATGCTACAATATACAATACACAATATATACTCATGCGCTGATATTAGTTCTTTAGCTAATTAGCGGCAATCAATACTATCACAAGGTATGCATGTATTGCAGTATATAATTTGACACTGAGGTGATATTTAAGTATAGCGGCGCCTCCTATTAAGGTCGGTGTAGACTACCGTCGCGACATTATCGCTCATTACGAGTATCGCACGCACGCTATTTAATCATCTGGTTTCGTCGTAGATTATTTACATCTACTGTTATCTACATTCCTATCTATCTTTAATTATTATGACCTTTAACATACCTTACGTGGGTAAAATCTTAATAAAACATTATTCTAAGCATAACGATGTCGTCTTACCCACGATACGATTGCACAGATGTAAGCGATCTGTGTTACTAACTTATATTGGGAATCTGAGTGGATTCTAATTAACAGGATTGAAGTGAAAATAATTCTACTTCGAATGTCAACGTAATTTAAATCTACACTCTATATAAAATCCAAAATCTATTTACGTAACACAATATTATATAATAATGTTAGTATAGGTATTATACATTCTAATGAAATATATCGTTGTGATGATATATATCAATGATTAAATGAAATAAAATCACATCATTATTAAAACAATCAAATATAATACATTATTTATTAGTAATAAAAAAATTATTACCTAACAAAAAAAACCAATAAACCTATCTCATACTATTATGTTACATATGATATATTCATATTTAATATTGGCTAGTACTTCCGTTATTATTCAACAAGGGAAGATAAAACCCAGATATAATGTATATATTACAATAAATGACATATATAAGTAATATAAGATAATTTGAAATTAAATTCCTAAAAAATTCTTTCAATATCCAAGATAAATTAGATGAATTATCCTATTTTTTCGATTTATAATATATGTATATATATATGATATTCTATTGATACTGTATTAATTATTATTAATATACCTAATTTACTTGCATACTAATAATTTAAAATTTGAATATATGATTTATAGAAAAAGAGAATTTTATCTCTTCAAAGAAAGTTAACTTATCTGGAGAAACAGGATAGCCAGTCAGATAAAAAGGTTTCTATTATATTAAACTCTATTCCAGATATTACACAGTGAATTACGCACAGCCCTACGTGATAAAGCAACGACACAATCCGTTCACCGAGCTCAGATAAAGGACACGATTGAATAAAGTGCCGCCTGTTCCCAACTCTTCATCAGCAAAGAGGAACTATACACCGTTTATCATTCGTTTCCGTTTTACCATTATAATCATAGTTTGTATTTTATATAGATTACTAATCGCATTGTTATATATGAAATGTATTAGCGTAATCGACGCGTTTATACCCGAATGCTCAAGTGTTAAATTACGAATAAAATATCTCATTATTTATTATATACACATTTATGAAGATGATGATGATGATGATGATGATGATGATGATAATAATTATAATAATAATGATGATGATGATGATGATGATGAAGTAAATGTAGTTAGTGGTCGAATGAACATATAAAACCTGTATATATATAATATATATATATAATGAGTGTATATGCATATTTCAAAGCGAATATGAGATGTAGCAGTGCCTACAGATCCTCTTAATAATAATATCGTAGAAATCACAAAAATGTATGGCTCACCATCAATTAGGGCGTAGACGTAGACACGCGAACGTACACATATGCGGTAGTGACATAATATAATGTAAAGGGGGCGGATGGGCGTGGGCAGTAAACGTGTATATGTACAGTTAGCTCGGTGGTGGCGGTGGTATTCTACAGCTGATACCGCGTAGGCTTAGCTCGCTACGTCGACGGAATATTGCGCAACTCTTCGTAGTGCTGATCGCACAGCCACCGAATGTCTTTGCCGATGAACAGAGGTCGCAGCGGCCCGAATCGACCGGAGTCCGTCTGTATGCGCAGAAAGCGGGCGAGGTTGCGTCGATTGGTCGTCGAGTGGGCGTGGAACGCGGCTTCGGCGTCAATCGAGTTACCGATCTTGAAGTACAGGTCCGGGTAGCCGTCCGAGCAGTTCGCCAACACCTTGGTGAGCATGGCCACCACGCGATCCTTGTTCTTGTTCAGCCAGGCGAACGGTTCGCCGATGCGGTTGTCCACGGCGCGCAGGTACTCGTAGTTCTTAATGAGCTCGCCGACGACGGGCGTTAACATGCGCCCGTTTAGCGCGTGATCCGGTACGCCGTTGATCACCTGAACCATGGCCAGCGCCATCGCCATGATGTTGTGCAGTTGGTTGCCGGCGCGTTCGATGACTGCAGCCGATTGGTCGAGACGGAATCCGCAGCCGTCCGCGAAGTGCCAGTAGCCGGTGTACTCGCACAGGAAGTGCACTTCGAAGCCCTCGAGGAAACGCAGCTTGCACGACATGTACCAGTCGGACGTGCTGACGGAACTCGACGGAGGCAGGATTAACACGAGCCGCGGGTGCTCGTATTCGGGCAGGTTCAGGCAGTACGATACTATGTGGTCGTAGATTTTGTAGTCGCCGGTGACCACTCGCGACCAACTGCCCAGGTTATGCCATCTGTTCGGCGGCGGGTGATAATAGGGGATTATAAGACAATCGGGTATAGGATATATTTATATGTTAAACTATCGTACAATGAGGTACATATGTTCTATGATAAATACAATGATAGGTGTATATATATATATAATGTTTGAATGTTCTAGAGAATATACAGTACATAATAATGTATATATATATATATATGTTTACTATAATTTATATATTTATTATAAAGTGATTCATATAGATTGTAATTTAAAAAGAGTTACTAATATTTGGGTAATATAACATATGGTATTCTTTGCAAAGCAACTGCTCTTTCGAATAGATGAAAAGTTCAAGAAAATTATTTTTACAGATAATATATTTTTATATAAATTGAAATTATTTACATTCATTAAATTAATTACTCTATCATGTATAATGTATAACAACAATTATGCATAACATTAGTGTTATTATCATTAGTAGATAATGAACTTCAATCTTAATATATTCTCACTATTAACCACTAATAATACTACTAATAATACTACTATGAACTAATACACACGCATTAAGAGACATTAATAGGTATCTGCACTACACTACATTAGTATATGCTAATATAAAGTGTTAACTGCTGTTCAGTAGTAACCTGCTACAGATAGCCTTCCTGCGGGGTGACATCGTGTGGTAGCAGATACGCTCGGGATTAGCGTGTCTCATCAGCACACACTTGGGACACAGCAGGAACAGCTGTCTTTCATCTTCTTCATCCGCTCCAGCTGTTGTATGGCATCGTCACATGTATGTCTAACACTTAGTATGAAGCAGACGATAAACTCAGCATTTTTATTTAATAGACAATAAGACAATTATTTATCTAATGATATATAATATATATATATAATAGGAATATTAATATAATCAGGTATTCATATTAAATACAATGAATTTTAATATTTGTTGTTACTAATAAAATAATGATCTCGAATTATAAACAATATTTGTTAACATGCTATGCTATATGATACATATGTTTATATATGTGACAAGTTTATACGATGCTTATTATTCATTATTATCGTATCTAAAATATTTCATATAATTACGTAATATTATAAATATTGTTAATTTCGCGCTAAATATATTTAACGCGATATATCATTGATGTAACGAAATTAGGTAAATTGATCAGTTATTTATTGAATCTTATCATTAATAGTGTACAACCACATGTCATAATTTCCATGTATGTGACTGTATACAAAAATGGCTGACAATGCACGGCGTACATATACATAGCTAGAAAAGCGAGGTGTTTTAGTTCTAAAGTATACAACTATTTTCATTATATCACTGATAAAAGCATTATTTATTCAAAAGTGCATCGTATATAACTAATCGTGTATCTATCCATCTATAGATATGTATCTATCACACTGCGCGAGTCGAACCCGTGGAATGTGTCTGACGCGAGGCATTAGAGATCCTGTCGGAGCTGGCGACGGTGGAAGCGATGCTCAGACTGGCGCAGGACATGTTGTTGCCCCCGAGCAGACCGAACGAGCCGGAACCGGAACCCTCGGAACAACTCAGCTCGTCGGCTTGGGCCATCACTGTTCGATTATCGTAATGTTATCGTCGTAGTTTTAGAATGATACACGTTAACCAGTACAAATTAACTAGATTTCTACAACATAACATCAACAATATTAATTTAATATCACCTAAAGGACATAATAGTTGTTATTATATTTTGTAAATATAATTCCTTTGTCGTTATAATTATAAGGATTATTATTAGCAATTATTTAGTATCTAATTCCTTATTCGATGCCTATCCCTAATACCCCTATGCCTATCTACCACATAAAAACCTACACCTATGCCTACTACACCTACACCTATGCCTACTACACCTACACCCCTGCCTACTACACTACACCTATGCCTACTACACCACACCTATGCCTACTATACCTACACCCCTGCCTACTACACCTACACCCCTGCCTACTACACCTACACCCCTGCCTACTACACCTACACCCCTGCCTACTACACCTACACCTATGCCTACTACACCTACACCCCTGCCTACTACACCTATACCCCTGCCTACTACACTACACCTATGCCTACTACACCTACATCTATGCCTACTACACTACACCTATGCCTACTACACTACACCTATGCCTACTATACCTATACCTATGCCTACTACACCTACATCTATGCCTACTACACTACACCTATGCCTACTACACCACACCTATGCCTACTACACTACACCTATGCCTACTACACTACACCTATGCCTACTACACTACACCTATGCCTACTACACTACACCTATGCCTACTACACCACACCTATGCCTACTACACTACACCTATGCCTACTACACTACACCTATGCTTACTACACCTACACCCCTGCCTACTACACTACACCTATGCTTACTACACCTACACCCCTGCCTACTACACCTACACCTATGCCTACTACACCACACCTATGCCTACTACACTACACCTATGCCTACTACACTACACCTATGCCTACTACACCTACATCTATGCCTTATACTCCCTATATTCCCACGTTATCACTTAGTGGCGATGACTAACCCGACGGGTTGATTTCATCCTCTGGGATATCGTCGAGATAGAGTTCGATGAAGCGTAACACCGTCTTCATGGTGCAGCACGGAGTCAGACCTCGCACCGCCACTCGAAGCATGTCCATACGCGAGTGTAGTTGTATGTGAACCTGCAGGCGGTATGGGGGGGGGGGGGAAGGTGAAGGTCATAACGTCGCGGTTAGGAAACACTAGTCGGTAGAGAAACACGTACCGTGGGATATATTGAAATTAAGGATACTAAATAGAGAGTAGTGACTCTATTCCGTGTTTATTACATATTTTGTGATCTATTATTATACCGTTTTCTGTGATAACATTATTTCTAATGCACTACGTAAGCTTTTATTATCGCGTAATACACCGAAAATGTGAAACAAATCTATAAACACACCAATTTTTTAAAAAGGTGAATCATCAACAACAAGTCGCTTTAATAGCCTGTGTATTACACTGTGTAATGCGTAAAGTATTACGACATATTATTAATAAACCATTACTTCTTACTCTTTACATCTACTAATACATTAGTGTGAGATACGCGGCGCTAGAAGCGCTACCTTGTGCATGACGTCATCTGCGCAGTACGAGAAGTTATCGTCCTCGTCATCTCCCCCCGCCGCATCGCTAGTGTACTGGTCAGCCTCCTGCTCGCGTTGCACCCTTCTTCGTCTCATCGCGAAACAGTCCTCGCAGCCTCCCACGTCTGACGATGTGTAGAACACGACGTGATGCGACAGGAACACAGCCGCAGGTTCCTGTAGCGGGAGAGAGCGGGGTAGGGTAATGCGAGAGAGTGGGGGGTAGGGTAATGCAGGGCCCGTAGCGGGACTGATTATTGACGTAATATCTTACGCGATTATTAATTCCGTAAATTGGAATTTACTGACAAAAATACGCAAAATAAATGATTACAGACTACTATATTTATATTTAATTATTAAATATTTAATTAATATTTAATATTTATTAGCATTGATAGTAGATACGAGAATCACATATATAAACTTACTTTTAATTTGAATATATTTATAAATCAATATTTCTATTCTCTAAAAAATGTTCAAATATCGATTCAATAATTACCATATCTAGTCACAGTTAATAATTAAATACATAAATATATATAATACTTATTACATATTAAGTTTTAATAATGTATCCAATCGCTACGCAGTCGCAAGGTCACCTTGACGATATCGAGCAGACGTTGTCCGTCGCGAGCGATGTGAAGCAGTAGAGCGCCGAAGAAGCAGGCCTTAGGGGCTCGCACCGAGAAGTCGCAGGTGATCTGCTTCTCATCCCACTCGGGCACATCCGGCCACACGTCGTGCGTAGGATGGCCGCTCTCCAACAGGGAAGGCACCAAGTAACGATCAATACCTGGGGGTGGAGTGGAGTGGAGTGGGGTAGGGTGGACTGGAGTGGAGTTGAGTAGAGTAGGGTGGGGTAGGGTGGGGTCGAGTGGAGTTAACGGAGATAGACTCTACCCGATGCATACCTATAACTGAACCTATAGTCAGTATTTAACAGTTACTATTCTGCTCTATATCACTATCGGTAATAATAATAATAAATGTATATAGTTTATATGTTAATACTCAATGAATATCAGAACATAATTATGAGTTTTCACAATTTCTCCGTCTCATGAATGAGTGTTACACTTACTGGCATATATTCGAATACAGATTATGACAATATATAATAAATCATATCAACATCTGTATATTATAATAGCTAAATGAAAATTACATTACGAATAATGATAAATATTGAAAAAATTAAATGTAAAAAATAATTTATAACTTTAATGACAACAACATTTTTGTCATTCTAGTTACTTATTTATGTATATAGTGTTAACATCCGTATATATTTAATTGATTACATTTATTATGAAATATTTTCATATTTAATAAAATTAATATTTAATGGCACTCTTTCGTTTATTATTATCCTACTTTAAATGATATAAGTTTGCACATAGATTTGCGCGTAGATCTAATAATTCTTACAAGTATGATCTGTTTGTGAATCATGAGTGTGTACTATAACAACTGATATAAACATCTGATATGACACCCCCGTATTTGCAACATGTAGCATAGAGTCGTCCATTTATGCATGTCATGCTTGACCACCTCTCTATAGGCCGAGTTTCTATATAAGACACTCATTCTATAGACATTATAATAAGATACATAAATATACATAAGCCTTGACGCTTTATTTCATATATATAACTATATAATAATAACAACTGATATACTACACGATTAATAGCGACCAACCAACCTGTAGGTATCAAGACGTCCAGCGAAATCAACGCCGCCATCAGCCAATCGGAACTCGCGATATTACTGCTCACCAGACCGGTGCTATTGGTGACGGCGCGGTTGAGCGCTCGGTCGAGCTCCTTGTTGCGCAACGTGTGACGTAACTCTTCGATGCTCGTCGTGCTGCGCTCTAATTGGTCGAGTAGCCGCGAGATCTCTCTGACGAACCACGTTGGGTTTATCACCACCAGCGTGCACAGGTAGTCGCTGGCGTCGAAGAACACGAGTTTTCCTCTTCGGTGGAAATATCTGTAAACGTTGCGCATTTATTATATATATATATTATATTATATATCTTATTATCTTATTTATCAAAAAATTATTTAAAAAGATGAGATTAGAAAGGTGTCAATTAAAATAGCTAGATAAAAATTAAAATCAAAATAATTGAATTAAAAAGATCCAAAAATATATAGATTGGAATAATTATATATATATATATATACATACAGTGAAACCTCTTTATAAGAAAAACCTCTACATAAGAAATTGTTCACACATTTAGTTGAAATTCAAGATTTTCCACATTAAAAAACCTCTATAAGAAAATATTATATAAGAAATACTTTATAAGATCACTCTTTATAAGATCATTATTTTCAGTCTTTTTTTAAAATGTTATTTCTCTATAAGAAAATTGTATGTATTTGTTTATATTTAGATTGATGTTGAGTATTGTAATATAGATGTAAAAATAATTAATTACAATTAGAGAATATATTTTGTATATATCACTGTAGTGAGCTCATGCATAGAAACTGGCGAGCATGAAGAACTAATCAATAAAATTAATAGTATTTCATTAATAATAAAATCAAAGCTATGTACTGTACTTCAGGCTCTTGTTAGAGATAAGGAAGTGGAATTAACATATTTACACTGCACTAGTAATGTAATATATTGAGTATAGTCAGTACAATAATTACCAGAACAATTATTAAAACATATTTAATATAAATTATATTTCTAAACTATTCTTTTGATTACTACTTTTAAGTAAATAAATGTATATATATATAACCTATAGGTTTTATAATGTATTTTCAATTATAAATTAATTCTCAAAATAATTGGAAAAGTAAAACATAAGAAAACCTCTCTATAAGAAAAAAATTATTGAAAAAAATGAGTTTCTTATAAAGAGTTTCACTGTATATATATATACTATATAACTATAGAATATTTTAAAATTTTATTTTAAATTCTTTAGATGATCATAATAAAATAATATAATGAACAACAAAAAAACTAAATAAATAATAATTACTATTATTAAATATATATTAATAATATAGCTATCCGCTATGATGCACCCACCTCAACATCGTGATGACTTGATTCTCCGAGATATCGAAGCTCCTCGAGATGGACACTATCTGTGTGTACGGCATGCAGGGTATCTGAGGGGCCTTCTCATTAATCGTGGCTATGTGACGTATGAAGTTCAGCCATTGCATCGGAATATCTGCACAGGGGTTAGTAGAGATTACTATCAATCTATACATCGCGTTACTGACGTATTACAGAAGTATACGATATTATTGGTATAAGTATATTATAATATTTGTTCGGCATGCATAAACTAAGGCATTTTGATATTAAATGTAAACCCGATGTTAATTTTTGTACCATATCGATTTGGGTATCAATTCATATCTATTTTTGTTTATTTATTTTTTATGTTTACCTAATAAACTATATATTATTATATTATTATTATTATAATAGGGCTATGATTAAAATAGTATTATTACATTTATGTTAATAAATTGATACCAATTATTTATTTATTGTTCATAATTATTACGTTATACTTTTATATTTTAACGATAAATTCTAACGAAGAATCGCATTAGTCTATAGTTTCATTTAAAGCGATATTATAATATTGTCATGGCCCGTGGTTCATGGGTAACAATATAGTTGTGGAGATCATCGATAAAGTGTATTTACACGAGTATTGCTAATGAATCACTGCTCATAATGAATCACTGCTCATTGGTCACTGACCTGTTGCAGCTCCGATAGAGGTCAACCTAACAATGGCCGACTTCAGTTGTTCTATGCTGATGTTGATCTTCTTGTTGTCACGAGGCAAGTTCTTCTTCGAATCCACCTGTAGTGTTTAGTGTCATGTTTAATATGATATTATCATAGTTTTTGAATATATTTTTTATGACTTAATACATAAGATAGATGTATTTTTGACAACAAAATGTAAAATATGATGTTATAACAAGATATAAAGGTATACAACCGATTGTGACATGTAGCACGTATAATGTTATAATTATAAAAATATATTATTATATAAATATATAAAATATATAACTAAGTAAATTAAAGAAATAAAGGTATATATTTCTTTTCCTGAAGTAATAATTACAAACATAATTTTATTAAATTTGATTTTTAAATAGGTAACTTAAAATGATTAATTTATTTCATTTTTGTCATTGATTATATTTAATATTAATATTACGATATTTAATTTTACATGTATATATTATTTTAAAAATTAAAAGGAAAATATAAATATAAATATATATTCTATATATTTCTTATATTCTATAATAATTATTAAATTCAATTTTTGAATACTTATAAACATACAAATATTATGAAATGGATATAAATCTTTAATAAAATATATTATTATGTTATATATATATATATAAATTAAATGTAATATAAAGTATAATAAATAGGACTACATTACACCACACACACGAATAACTCTGGCTCACACTTACCTCATAGAACCCGAGGATATGCGGACATTGCAGCCGATAGTTGGACTCCTGCAAGCTAGGCACCTGTTGCTGGGAGTAGAACTGCCCATTTGCTATCGGAGGTATGTTAGGCACGGTGATGTCGACGAAGCCCGCCGATCCTATCTTAGACTTCGCTAGAACCTGACGATGTAATTGGTTCGCGCGGTTAAATCGAGGCTACGTTAAGCGCATTAGCGTACATATTTAATAAATCTGTACCTTAATAATATTATAATATATAGTTTACGTGTAAACTGTTTTAAATTATTTTTTTAGGAAGTTTATATGTAATTTATTGTTATATATAATTTATTATTCATATACGTGTTCGCATAGATTATAACTTGATTACGATGAATTACGTCATATTAATGTATTCAAGCTAAATTATAACATGGTACCTTAAAGAATACTTTTTTATAACTCATTTCGTAGATTAACTCATTTATTATTCTCTTTTGGATAACTCATGAAATAGTTGTAAAAGAATCTGACTTCTATTTAAATGAAATAGAATTACAAGTCATCAATGATAACTTATCACTATTATTATTAGTATTAATTATTGTGCCTACTATGGTTTACCCTATAAGAATTGTCTTATTGAATATTGTTTAAATAAAATTATCTATCTATCTATCCATAATTGTAGATAGTTATTTATATAATTTCAAAAACAACAACACACTAAAGTCACGCGCGACTAACCTGTCTCACAGCCAAAGACTTGGGAACGCAGAGGAGGCAATGCGAAAGTCTGCAGTCCCCGAAATGTCGGTGATGGTGAGCCCTACCCCTCTCCAGCACGTCCTGCAACAGTCGCCACAGGTCGGAGTAGCTCATCGTCTTCACGGAGTCGCCGTGAGTGCCCACCAGGAGGACCTACGTGATCACGGTGAGGTTTACGCTTACTATGAGACGCATACTAAAGTTGGAACCCGATTTGGGGTTTTGGGTATGCACTGATTAGAGATACGACGTTAGCGACGCGTTCGATAGCGCGCGTTCAATGCGATTTTAAACCATTTCCGTTTTGTATTCTCACAATGTTATCGTGTTGACATTAAAGCGCATTAACGTGCTTTAGCGTTATAAATTTAAAAACCAATTATTGCGAAGACATTTTTTAATTCACTATACATTTCACGTAATAATATATAAATATTTTCAAATGTAACGTTATAGATTAAATTATATTTATAAGTTTTATAAACGTGAATAAGTATATATATATTAAATTAGTAAATTAATATAGTAAATAAGTATATAATGATAATATAATAAATTTATTTAATATATAAATAGATATTCATTTCAGTAAAATATCTGAGGCGTATATGGTAAAATACAATAGAGTTTTGTTCCTAAATTGATGAATTAAAGTTTATGTTTACGCCATTTGATAAAATTACATGTGAATTAATACACATAGAAAGGCTATAGCATATATAGTGTTGCACTGTACACCCAACACATTAAGGGACACATACCTACGTAGGTAGTCTATAGGCTTAATGCGTCTACGTACACACTCACTACTAATGGGTGTACTGGGTGAGAGAGTTAGGTACACTTGCACTTACGGGTGTATCGGGTGAGATAGATAGGTACACTCGCACTAACGGGTGATATAATTAGGTACACTCGCACTGACAGGTGAGAGAGTTAGGTACACATGCACTAACGGGTGATATAGTTAGGTACACTCGCACTAACGGGAGTAACGGGTGAGATAGCTAGGTACACTCTCACTAACGGGTGTATCGGGTGAGATCTCGTACAGCGCGCGCAGCCACATCTGAAGCCGCGCCACGTGCCTCGAGTACAGATGCGACTGGGTGTTCTTGAGCTCGAGAGCAGTGAGGTCGACGACTAGGGCGTACATGTCCACGCTGACGCTCCTCGTGTAGTCGTCCAGCGTACTGTTGGCGAACACCACCGTGGATATGAACCTCGACCTTTGCGTGGCGACGCCCGCCTCGTCTTCGGCCGTGTAGCGCATGTCGAACTGCTGCACCTGGTGGCGGGGTGGGGTACTAGTAGTTAGGTGGCGGGGTGGGGGAACTAGTGGTTAGATGGTGGGGGGGGAACTAGTGGTTAGATGGTGGGGGGGGAACTAGTGGTCAGATGGGATGGGGTGGGGAACTAGTGGTTAGATGGGGGGGAACTAGTGGTTAGATGGGGGGGGGAACTAGTGGTTAGATGGGGGGGGGGAACTAGTGGTCAGATGGGGTGGGGGGGGGGGAACTAGTGGTCAGATGGGTTGGGGGGGAACTAGTGGTCAGATGGGGTGGGGGGGAACTAGTGGTTAGATGGCGGGGGGGGGAACTAGTGGTTAGGTGGGGGGGGAACTAGTGGTTAGATGGTAGGGGGGGAACTAGTGATTAGATGGGGAGGTGGGGAACTAGTGGTTAGATGGTGGGGGGGAACTAGTGGTTAGATGGCGGGGGGGGGTACTAGTGGTTAGATGGCGAGGTGGGGGGAACTAGTGGTTAGATGGCGGGGAGGGGGGGAACTAGTGGTTAGATGGCGAGGTGGGGGGGAACTAGTGGTTAGATGGCGGGGGGGGGAACTAGTGGTTAGATGGCGGGGAGGGGGGGAACTAGTGGTTAGATGGCGAGGTGGGGGGGAACTAGTGGTTAGATGGCGAGGTGGGGGGAACTAGTGGTTAGATGGCGGGGGGGGGAACTAGTGGTTAGATGGCGGGGGGGGAACTAGTGGTTAGATGGTGGGGGGGAACTAGTGGTTAGATGGCGGGTGGGGGGAACTAGTGGTTAGATGGCGGGGGGGGGGAACTAGTGGTTAGATGGTGGGGGGGAACTAGTGGTTAGATGGCGGGGGGGGGGGAACTAGTGGTTAGATGGCGAGGTGGGGGGAACTAGTGGTTAGATGGCGGGGGGGGAACTAGTGGTTAGATGGCGGGGGGGGTACTAGTGGTTAGATGGCGGGGGGGGAACTAGTGGTTAGATGGCGGGGGGGGGAACTAGTGATTAGATGGGGGGGGGTGGGGAACTAGTGGTCAGATGGGGGGGGGGGGAACTAGTGGTTAGATGGCGAGGGGGGGGGGAACTAGTTGTTAGATGGCGGGGGGGGGGGTGAACTAGTGGTTAGATGGCGGGGGGGAACTAGTGGTTAGATGGGCTGGGGGGGAAACTAGTGGTTAGATGGCGGGGGGGGGGAACTAATGGTTAGATGTATATACCTATAAGTAAGGATGTCATATACTTATAAAGGTATATATATATATTAATATATATATATATATATATTATAGTTTCCTATCAATGCTACTGACCTCAAATCTTGACCTCTCTCTGGCCACATTATCGGGAGCCTGGCTGACGCCCTTATCGCCCCTCAAGGCCTCTACTAGGGTGCTCTTCCCGGCGTGGGACTCCCCCACTATACCGAGAGAGATGTCCCTATTGAAGAGAGGGGTCGACGAGGACGAGGAGGCTGAAGCCATCGTAGATGTCATCTTCGCCGGCGTTTTAGGCGTCACCAGACACGACAGGAAGTTGTCGAGGTCGAGCTGATCCAGCAGACGTTTACGACATCGCCGCACGGTTATAGGACGTAGGGGTATGTTGAAGTAGTCGAAACGGTGAAGTCTGTTATCGGATGTGACGTCATTAGTATTACAAAATTATCAGAGTTGTGGTCGCACATACACGGAATTATATACACTACATCTAAATTTGTGGACGGCCGATTGCCTTATAAGCACAGTTCGCCTTCAGAAAACCGAAAAATGTAAAATGTAATGTAAGTTGATGGATTAAGGCCGTATCTCCATTAATGGTCCACGTTAAATATATAATGGAAGATATTACTCGCAAACATAGTTACTTATATTTAGATACGACATAATAGCTTTACATTAGCTTAGTACAGTTGACCTGTACTTTGTTAGCTCCAGTTCAACAATACCTATACCTATATCTATACATAGCTATCTAACGATGCGCAACAACGATGATGTTATCTTACTTTCTGATTAGATTAGACATGGATGCGGGCACAGTCTCCAGCCGATTGTGCGACACGTCGAACACCCTCAACTCGGAGAGGGTGACCAGCCGAGCGGGCAGATGCGTGATACGGTTCATCGAACAGCGCAGCGTACGCAGCCGACACAGACCGCACACTATCGCTATGCACTCGATACGGTTGTCGCTGAACGATAGCGTCTCGAGGTTTTTCAGCTGATGGATGGAGTTGGGCAGCGACCGCAACCTGGTGACAGAGGTGAGGGTGATCAGGTAGAGCGGTATTAGATTAGGTAGAGTGGTATTGAGAGTAGTAGGTAAGGTGGACAGTGGTCAGTTGATACGATGCGTGGATACAATAGTAGTATGTTCATATTTCTAATTTTCAATGATACGAAACTTACACACTTAATGTGTATGGGTGTCGATATATGAATATTTACAGATGATAATGGGAGTGTTATTATGTGTATGTATGTATATACTGTACAGTAGGGTAGCCCGTTTGGTAACTTTTTTAGTTCCCGCTTTAGTGCCAGCTTACTCGGAATAACTCCTCTTAATCATTCTAGATATAACAAAAACGGTCTACCCTACTGTACACTGTAGGTATATTATTACAACCCGAGTTTGTTCGTTACTACTTTATTCATGTTAATTTATTTATTTAGAGTATTTCTATTCGAGGTACGTTCGAGGTGCAGTATTCATTACCCCCGGCGAGGTTAGTCCACCCCTTACCTCGGTCGTTGATGATCCACCGACAATAGCTTCAGAGCCTTAAGTTTACAGATATCGACGGGTATCTCCTCGAGTCGGTTGCGGTCCAACTTCAGAGTCTCGAGGTTTTGCAGCAGGAACACGCTCGCCGGTAGACGTCGTATCCTGTTATGACTCATCACCAGCGTTCGCAGAGTGACGGCGACACCGGCAAAAGTGGTCTCGGCTAGCTTGACCCGAGTGTCCAGCAGGTAGAGAGCGGTCAACCGGCCGTAGTCGGCCAACAGCTCCACCACAGGGGGGAGTTGCTCGTCTTGCACGATCGTCAGTATCCTCACCTCCGACCGGTCAACAGAGCGGTCAGCGGTAGTGGTGTTGGTGCCGGCCGAGCTGTCCTGGCGTATGCGTAACTCGTACCGTTCGCGGGCGTGGTCTCGTAGAAGGTCGACGGCGGCCGATTGGTCCTCGGGCGGCGAGGGGAGGGGCCCCGCTATCGTGGCGAGGGAACACGTCGACGATTGGGCTGAGGGGTCGTCGAGGCTGTAGTCGGTGACCTTGAGGTCGGGCGGCGGGGGCGGTAGGATCACGTCGGCCGCGTTGAACGGTAGAGCGATGTCGCCGAGGTCGGCGCGAAGGTTCGTTTCCGGTAACATCTGAAAGGTGATTGTGTTGGTGGTGGTAATGGTGATGATGATGTAGTTTATATACATACTAATTGGTATATATATATTTGTCTGGGGTCTAAGGCTCAGTGGGACAACCGAAAGCTAGTAAGTCAGAGGTTCCGGGTTCGACTCCAGGCAGTTCTTGTTTTTCTCTTGTGTTTATCATGAATTTAATATATAACTATATACTACATACTATATAACAATATATCAATATAACTTTAATAAACGACAAATCAAAACACAAGAAAAAAAATGTTACTATTTGTATTGTCCGGGGCCTCTCACAGTTATTTATAACATGTACAAGTCTATGACTTCTTGAGGGGTCCATTTGTATCCACTATTTGTATTGTATTCAATATATATACGAGATTCAATAAATAAATATTATTATTATATAATTATATTGAATGATAGAGAATATACAACGCAATGACATTAAACATTAGTCATTTAAAAAAGTATTACATTTTAAACTTATTTTATTCAGTGATTATCGATCTGTCGTTGTATTCCTCTAAATTAGTCATGTATACATAGTATATTATGTGATTAGAATAACATTTTATAAGTTTATAGGTTTTCGGGATGTAATGCATCTAAAAATCCATAAACAAAACAAAAACAAACCCACAATATCAATATATATGATTCATTTAGAGGCTTAAGATGAGGCTATGATTCATTTAATCAATGCACAGAGCTAGAGAGAAAAACTTTTTCTTTAGCTCTATGAATCAATGCAATGACCACATAGATATCTGTATATTATAGAATGTACTTAATATAAAAATAACACATGCCCCATTTCCCTGCCGTTCAACTGATCACCTGATCCCAAATATATATATATATATATATATTCTATAATATTAATTTCTATATTACATTATAATTATTTTGTAGTTAATTTTGAATCACTTTCTATACATATGATACCTATATGTAGGTAGGTTAATTCCTATTTATATATTATAGAAGATTACGATCGATGTTAGATAACACCGTTTATATGACCTCATCAAATAGTAAACAGTAGGCTCACAATTTAATTAAAGAACAATTCATTTCAACATGAGCAATTTAACTTTATAACGTTACGTAATGTGGGGCGTGCGTTTAGTTCGACGTATGGCGTGCGTCGTACCAATGATCATAGATTGTGGTCGGTGAACGCGTAATACATATTCATTAGAACAAAGATGTTATATATTAATACCTTATATATGGGCTTCTCCCCTTAGATGTCTATGCATACGAATATTTTGGAACCAGTTATAATGTCTATGACGCAATATTAGAATTATTGTAAGGCTTATATTCATTATCGAAGATATAAGATCGTGTTATCAGCGATAAGCCTATAGGCTTTATATGTATAATTTATGTTTTTATATAATTTACACTCAAAAAGAAAAGCTAGTCATTTTAGCAAATAAGCTAGTCTTTTACCTAGAAAGCGAGTCGTTTTAAAAATGACTCGTTTTACCGAGTAATTTTTTAAAAAGGCTAGTCTTTTTTTATCATGACTAGCATACAATTCGAATGACTAGCCCTAAGCTTTTTGAGAGAAAAATCTTGCTTATTTTTCTGAGTGTATGTTTATCAGCCTATGTATAATTTATACTCGTTTCGAAGGAATAGGGATGTGAAAGATCTTATTCAGTGAACCCCTTATTTCTAACAATATGTGTAAACAATACAAATACACCTATATATGCGCGCGCTTAGGGAATACATGTACAATGTAAATGTACATTGTACATTTATAAATTTTAATAATTTAAATATTGAATATTTATTGAAATTACTCTATTATTCTACATTAGGTAAAACTAATATTTAAAATAGAAATAATGACAATATATATATATATATATATATATATATATTCTGTATATACAAATATATTATGTATAACATATGTCTATTCTGTATATAATTCAGTTATAATAATCAATAATATATGTCACTTGATATTTCTCAGAAATCTATTTATTTATTTTTACATAAATATACATGTATATGCTATATATATAAGCCTATGGGCATACACACACGTATTGTGTACACCTATACTGTAGAAGTAACGCCATTTAGTAGTGGTCAATACACACATACCATACCAATATATATACCTATATATATACACTTAAATTTATATTATTTTGTTAATTATTAATCTACTTATTATGATCTATATTATCGTATATGTTTACGACAATTGAAATTTAAATATATATTGTAATAATTGTTATAATTCTTAATAAATTGATAAATAACATTATTAATATATGTTATCTCTATATTATCAAGTATGCGTATATCATTAAAGAATTGTGGGAGCAGATCCATACATATATATATATATATATATATATATATATATATATATATATATAGGGTAGTAGGTGGTAGTAAGGGTGCAGTGCAGGGGGAGGTATACCTCCCTATAGGGAGGATTTATAGCCACACAAATAAGGATGTATATATCCTTATTTATGGGGCTATAGAAATGTCCCTATATGGAGGCAAGGAAATACATAAATTGGACCATTTTAAATAGTATATTATGTTTATAATTATTATATAATAATGTATAACTATATTTTGTATATATATATAATTATATATAACTTTATATAAACTATAATATATATATATATATATATATATATATATATATATATATATATATATGTATATATATATATACACACGAGCGGCGCTGGTACTAAGTGTACATCTTACTATATATGTATACACATACTCATATACGTATACACATACATATACATGTTGAATTCATTATAATAACTAAATGTTGAGGCAGGCGATTATTTCCCAAGGGATAATCTTTGGTAGCACTACCAAAGACTGCGGACATACTCTGCGCTGCTGCTGTTGCTGTAGTAGTAGTAGTAGTCGTAGTAGTAGTCGTAGTAGTAGCTAAGTATGAAACACGGTCCTGATAACCTGGCAGGGTTAATCCGTCGGTAAGCTGATGTTTGTTTTACATGTTATGTAGTACATCTTACTATATATCCTCTGTATCTCCACTATATATATATATATATATATATATATATATATATATATATATATATATTATATATACATATATATATTGTATAGTAGCTACTAACTTACACACATATGCATATGTAGGTTTATTGTGTTTGCATGCATATTTTAAACTATAGTATATATAATATATGATGAAAGATAATAAGTAGTTTAAAGGTTAAAACTTATGATATTTAATATACATAAACTGCATATAATACTTAATAAGTGAAATAATGTTTTTTTATGGGATACATTTTCATCGATTTGAATCATTTTCACAGGTTATGTATATATTCATTTAATAAATCATTATATAGAGTATAGTATATAGTGTATAATATATATTATATAGTATATAGTATATATTGTATAGTATATAGGGCCTACTTACTAAAGTATCCTAATAGGATGTTATTTATAGTATTATTGTTAGGATAATAGATTTATTTATTTTAAATTGTTAAATTATTTGTCAACTTCTCAAATGGTTATATATATTTTAAAGTAACTATAATATAGTATTCAAGAATAAATATGAATACATATTAACTATAAACTATATTATATAGTCTAGACTCTAGAGGAAAGTAACCGAATACGGATACTTTAACAATAAATGGTCTTAACATTTTATGACTCATTATTTTTATTTATATATAACATTTTTAATATATTAATATTATATGATTATAGATATTATTGTGATTTTAAAATTGTATTTAATCTTTTAATCCCGTAGATAACGGGGGTGTCCATATTAGGTACCCATGTCCGAATACGGATACCCTGTGTTATAGGTGGATATATACGTTATAGGTGCCTATATACACTAGATAAACTATATATTATTTAGATGAATCAATCAGAAAAATTATAATTACATTATTTATAATTAATTTTATGAATAATTTATTCTTATTTAATTAGTTAATAATTTATTTATTTTTATTATTTTTTAATTAATAATACACTTTAAGTATCTAAATAATAAAAATTGTTAGATTTAGCTTTATTTGTGGTGTTAATATTATTACGCAAGCGATTTTTATGAAAATCAGAATAGTGCATACGCTGCGCGCTGATTGGTTATTGGGTATCCGTATTAAGACATCTGTAGATTATATAGAGTATCCGTATTAGGAACTTATATGACCTATATATATATGATTATAACTTAATTAATATTTGATAACAAATATAGCAATTATTTATATAATATTTAGAATGCTTTATTTTAAATAATATAGTGTTATATTTTATATCGACACATTTGCATATTCTTGAGAAGGTTTTAAGTAGAAATTTGTTTTCATAAATTTAAAAACGTAAAAAAAAAATCAGTTTATTGGATATATCAGAAATATTTTGAATAATTAACAAATAAAAAATACTTATTTAGACTATTTATATATTTATGAATATTTTATTCATTACATTTTTTTTAGAATTTATGGTTTATTAGATACCGAGAGTGTCCGTATTCGGGCACTGTCAGTATTCGGTTACTTTCCCCTATATATGATTACTGGGCTAATTGTAAATATAAATATTCAGGAGGGGTCAATTTAATATACATATTTAAGTTTTTAAATTTAATTCAATATACCACAAATATAATTCATAATTTTTTTATAAGTTATCGAAAATCAATATAAAATAAATAAAAATATTAATTTATATTTTAAAAAGTATATAATTACAATTAATTTAAAAAATTATTGATATATTTATTTATTTGTTCTAATTTTGTATACACTAAATATAACAAATTTAAGTTAACATTATATTATTAATTCTCCATGGACCCTACACATAATTTTACCCACGTATTTACCTACATCTTTATCCATATATTTACCCATACATTTCTCATATATTTACCCATACATTTTCCTAATATTTATCTATACATTTGCCATATATTTCTCTCCAATAATGAACTGTCATGTTATCTATTACTACATATATGTTATATATATAACTTAATGAATACTGTGAACTATATTTAGTATGCATTCACATAATTACATAAGCTTACTTATTGAATACCGTTATGAAAACGTTGATTTCTGATTCGTCCAATCAGATCATATTACATAATAATATCTTTAATTAATAACTTACGTAATAGTATGGATTACAAATCAAGTTCATGTTCACATATGTGTTCATGATTATTTATTAAAATATGATATATTAGGTTTATGATGATAATAGTTATTACTTTTATGTCTGCATATACTAGTATAATACACACATACAAACACACACACACACACACACACACACACACACACACACACACACACACACACACACACATAAACATACAAATGTATATTATATATATATATATATATATATATATATATATCACTTCTGAACAAATTTTATTTTTATGAATAGAAAATGTACAATACTACTACTACACACACAAATACACACATAAACACATACACACACATACACACACACACATATATATATATATACACACACACTAATACATATATATATATATATATATATATATATATTATTATTAATTGCAAAGACTTCTTAATATACTGCTTAAACAATAAACCGCATTGACGTCGTCAATAAATATATATACATATATTTATAATTAATTATATATAATTAAAAATATTATAATCAAAAATATTAAGGTTAACATTATTATAAAGATGTATATATCGTTATATATACCAACATATATACACTTTAGTTGTATTCCATATATATATAAATTAAGGAGTATCCCACTACAAGTATTTTAGGAAATAATGTCAGGAAATTCTTGCCAAACGGTGATTTCCTAGTAATTTTTAGTTTAATATCCCCATACTTTCCGCAAACTTGCCGTAAATAATAGCCGAGTAATAATATAATAACATATAGTAATAATATAGTAATACTATTGTAAATATATAAATAATAAAAATACTATTTATTTGAAGAATTGTATTTTATTTCTATTAGTGACTATAGTTTCTATACAAGTATAGTATATAGTATATAGTTTATTTATATAATTTATCCTCCTTAGGGGTTTCATAATAGTAATGTAAATATAGCTGTAAACAGGTACTGCAGTGAATGTAAACCTTACGACTCTGGAAAGCGTTACATCGGACGATGTCGAACCGCACCGACTCCAGAATACACATCATCACTCCGATGTGTGCGAGACGCACCGATATGTGGATAACCGACTCTCGCAGGTAGGTCTGTGAACGAGGGGTCAGCGATATAGGTCAGGTCAAGAGTAAATATATATATATATATATATATATATATATATATATATATATATATATATATATGAGCATAAGTGAATGTGTTGCTCAGTGGCTAAGGCGTCAGACACACAAGCAGCATGACACGGGTTCGAGCCTCGTCGGTTCCATTACTTAATTTTATAAAATGGGTCTTAAAATATTATTTAGAAGTAATCTTATATAATTGTGTATACATAAATCATCGGCTCTCGTTATAACCATGGATGCCTTAACATGAGAGCGGCTTCGAAGGGACATTATAGCCATATATGATTATAAGTGAAAACATAATATAAGTTCATGAATAGGATGAAAGGATTCAACCAAATAAAAATAAAAATAACAATAACAATACATATATATATCAGTGTAAATTTACCTTAAGGTCAATGTTGTGGTTATTTTAGATGTCTATAGACCTCTAAAACCTATAGGTAGATAATATCTACTAGATATAGATATAGATGTCAGTATAGTCAATGCAAAGGTTAGTGTAATGATCATTATAATGATCAGTGTAGAAGTAAATGTAGTAGTCATTGTAGAGGTCAGTGATGATATCAGTATAGACGTCGATAGAAAGGTCAGTGTAGTGATCAGTGTAGTGGTAAACGTAGTGTCCAGCGTAAAGGGCAATGCAGTGGTCAGTGAAGTGGTCAGTGTAGTGGTCAGTGTAGTAGTCAGTGTTGGAAATAATATATTATCAGTATATTATCAAGTCTAGTATATGTAGAATATGTTTATGTATATATATATACATTACCACCGAGTATTAAAACATATATACGCATAGATGATGTAATCAAACATATATATATATATATATATATATATATATATATATTTATAGTATTTGTCACATTCTCATACATACATAAATACATAATACATGAACATTACATATAGTTTCTAAAGACGATATGGCAATCTATATATTCCTACTATAGTATACTATATACTACAACTAAATTATGTTGTGATTTAACTTATAATATGCTTATAATATTATGTAGGTATAATATAAAAGGTAGAAGACTATATAATATATATATATATATATATATCTTCTACCTACAGTCTACCATCAAATACTAGTGGTAGTCTACCACATATCTACTACATTACTATAGTACTATAGTACTATATATAGATATATCAGTTATAATACTTATTTGGTATATAAAGTATGCGATATGTTATCGAATATATACATCCTACTATAGTAGATATATCTGATATAGTGTATTTAATATCCGATATCTACTTTCTACTATTGATAATGTACCGACAATTATACTTCAATACATAATGTCACAGACCAGTCATCTTATATATATATATATATCGCTTGTTGCTCATTGGTTTAGATTCATCGTTCATTAGTACCACTCTCTATATGCTAGTATACTATATATATATATATATATATATATATATTATTGTATATTCTCTACACACACAACGATATATCGCCACTGAAGTGCACCTAATGACATTTCTATTATTACGTAATCACCGACCACCTAAACTACTATAGTACTCAATGCTGTGTGGTCGACCCTCCCCCTGACGGCCGTCTCTCCCACTACGTATGCCTTCCTCCCACTCACCATATCCCTCGTTGCCTCTTTCAGTCTCTCCATCCTCCCTCTCTCCCTCCCACACTCCCCATAACTCACTCCCGATTCACTCCCTTACGCACTCCCTACGCTCACTCTCTCTGCCTCTCTGCTCATGTTTGATCAGATAATCGAATAACTGGTATGTTTTATCCATCTACTCTATGTAGATATATATATATATATATATATATATATATATTGTCTTAAGTGCATGTCTTATGATGTACGTATGAAGTATATGTGATGGTTATATACACATGATTATATATATAAATATAATATACGATATTATTGTACACTATTAATTTGTATTTAGGTAATATGGTACCTAATATGATATTCAGAATAAAAATAAAAACTATTTTCTATATTGAGATGCTAATATACCATATTGTTACTAATATTGTTATCAACTGCTACTTCTATTGCTACTGCTACTACTTATAATGCTACTGATACTGATAATGCTACTACCACTACTACTACATATACTGCTACTACTGCTAATGATACTTCTACTGATACTACTACTACCTATACTACTACTGATAGTGATAGTGATAATGCTAGTATAGTGCTACTTCTATTGATACTGATATTTCTATTGCCACTGATATTGCTATTGCTATTCTACTGCTACTGATACTACTAGTACTACTACTGCTACTGATACTGCTACTGCTAGTGATACTGCTACTGTTACTGATATTACTATTGTTATTGCTACTGCTAGTGCTAGACTACCACTGCTAGTGCTTGGTAAAAAAATAGTGAATAACTGTCCAGACAAATATAAAATAATAATAGAACAAAGAAAAACCAAACCAATTTGTTCCAATTTATATGTCGATGAAAATAAATATATCTCTCTAACATCTTCATGAAAAAGTATGAACTGAATGAAGAACTGCAGTTTGTATGTGAAGTTAGTAGATATATTGATTTTTTCGTGATGGAAGGTGTTGGTTCCAGAGGTGTCTAGCATAAATAGGATATCGTCGCTTTCCAAGTTGTTCATACGAATAGAGGATTCAATCATGACTCGTAGTGTTATATTTGTAGATCATAAGTAGGGACAATGTACGATGTGGAATGTCATTAGATGATAATTGTAGTCAGGTTTTTAGTCAGTAGATATGAGTGGAGAAGGGATATTAATTTAAGACGAGCAATTTATAATGAGGATGGCCAGTTAATTCGTGTTCGTATATAAGTGATGCTTGTATAATAGTAAGTTATATATATATATATATATATATATATGCTGTACATTAGTCGCTGGTAATTGATAGTTATACGGCCAATGGTTGTACCATTATGTCACATGATTCGAAAGAAGAATAGGTATGTAGTATTCTAGATAGAATTACAATACGGCTAGTAGTTATGCTTTGGGGGTGGCGATGTAATGACTTATTTTGTTTAGATTAAGATCTGTTGCAATCTAAAGGCTAAAGTTAATTAAATATAATTTTTTTGTAAATATGGATTCCTGTATATTTTAGTTGTAGTGGAGGCTAGAATTAAGGTTGGTCGTGTGTAAAATATTAGCTATATAAACGTAGGCGTTTATATAGAACACCTATAAGAGGCGTTTGGCTGAAGTTAAGGTGTACGATATGTGCAGGGATAAGTAGTGGATATAGTACTTATTAAGTAATGGATATAGTTGATGGTAAGTCAGTTATTAATAATAGTTAAGCAGGATTGATGAAGGATATTGGAATATTAGTGATAGTTTTAGCGGATTGTAATCCTGTTTGCATACATGTTGTAATTTACGTACTTATTTAGGATTCTAAGAGGAAGTTAATAATACAGAAGATTATTATAGGGAGAATATAGTGATTTCTGTACTGCGCAGTTTTGTATAGCCTACTGAATGCATGATATGGTGGTGAAGTAAACTAGGTGAAGTAACCTATTAGTTATTTTTAAATGATTTTCTCAAGTAGTTTGATGAGACGATGAAGTTAATAAATGTATCGATAGTTTAATAGGTCGTTGGCTATGGTATTATAGTTATATATCATATAGATAGGTTTTTGTATGGATTTATGAATACACCGGTAACGGAGTCAGCAATAACACTGATGTGATGATGAAATGGTCAACAGGGAGCATTTTCAAATGTAATAAGGGTAGTAGTTCAGATTGTGAAGACAATCAAGTTATAGATATGCATAGTGGTAGGAAGAGATAATGACGTATGATTCGTTGTCCAAAGGGAACATTCATATTATATTTGGATATCGGGTAGTTTTTGTTCAAGACGTTTATATTATCGTGAATAAGTTTTCTTCTAAAAATAGTCAGATTAGGTCTATCATAAGAGAGTAGGCCAGGTAATATTATAAGTTTAGCTGTGCCGATATTTATTAATTATTTTATAAATATATTTGTGTGTGCGATTATAAATGACGTATACCTTATAAGGTAATAATTAACATTGTTATCATAGGATGATTGTTACGGAGGCATTAACGCGGCGGCCTACATATCTAACACACAAGAGAGTGCATCCAACACCGTCCGTCCACTACACGCACGCACACACACACACACACGATAGAAACGCGTTAAACTAGCAGCGCTCGTTGCATACTATAGTGCGCCGTATCCATTACGGTGCGCACACACACACATCTACGTTCACGCACGCACGCACGTTAATTGTACGCGCGCTTCTGTGTTAGTAGCGTGTTCGTTATACGGGGATGTGGATCTGTAGATGTCGCTATGTACATTGTACACTGTAAATCACATCGAGGTCGGTACTATAGTTACCGTGACCTTACAGCGAGATAATCACGTGGTTAGCATGATAGGTAGCACGTATGGCTAGATATATATATACATATATGTGTAGGTAGCACGCCTAAGGGGATGGGGCGTGGCCTACCGTAGTGTATATAATGTGTATATCGCAATGTCTATCTACATACATATACACTCCCGAGCATACTCATACGTATACATATATATATATATATATATATATATATATGACGTGGTATGATAATATCATCGATATAAAGAAAGTCTTTTCTTTATATCGATGGATAATACCCACCACGGAGTCTGTTCGCTAGGACGCATATATAGGTAGCCAGACCACGTGACATTCCCTAACCTCGTACGCATACGTTGACGTTAACACGTATACTAGTGTACAGTGTACAGTACCGTACACCCACTGCTAACCATGTTAACATAGTCACGTGAGAGCCGACACGTGAGTGTAAACACATGTCTAGCGATAATGCATTACGGCCGCGCCCCCCTCCCCACACGGTACGCAGTGTACCCACCCACACACACGTTCACACACATACGAGCGCATTACGTAATACATTACATAACACGATTACGCAATCAGAGGTGTACCCCACATACGTGTACCCCACACCGAGTAGTGGGGGAACCACGCAATGAATGCATCTGTAGACACACACACACGCGCGTATTAAATATGTGACGAATCCGGTTATTCCTATAATATAGCGTTTATTCTGATTCATATCTAATAACAAATAGAACAATACTTAAGTAGCGCGATATTCTAATAGGCATTACTCGAATAATCACGTGATCACGTGTATGACCGTAACATGAATTGCATTGTTTCACGACTTGTGATGGCAATGAAACCCACTTTTAAGGCTTCGAAACGGTTTCAGATTCAAAGACAAGAGTTTCGAAAAAGTTTCAGGTTCAAAGATAATAGTTTCGAAACGGTTTCAGTTGTAATATATGTATTTCGATAATAATACATTTTTTAATTCGGCATATATTTAATATATTAACCTAGATTCATTTATAAATGTAAATTCTGAATTACTCGAAACATACTAGAAATTACTCGCAATTACTCGAAACCTACTCGGAATCGTCATTTGGAAATATGAATTACTCGAAACCGCTCGAAATTACTCGGCTCGATCCCATCACTAATCACGACCCGATTATTACGTGGTTTAGCATATATATGTATGTGTGTGTGTGTGTGTGTGTGTGTGTGTATGTGTGTGTGTGTATGTGTGTGTATGTAACATACACACATGTGAATATACGTACACGCACATCTGAAGATACGCACGTACGGCGTGCGTCGCACGGTGCAGTATACTGCAAAAATAGTATACTATTACGCAACTATAGTATGAGTATAGTACTCAAATGTTATGCAACTATTGTGTAACTAATAGTTACTAACTATAGTCTATACATGTTATATTCAGAAAGTCTATAATCTAGATAAATACTCATCTAAACAGTATTGACTAACGATCTAATATCTTAGTTATCGACAATGAATGCTATTTATTGTTAGCATCACATCGTTAAACACAAAAGAAAAACACATACAACTATGTCTGCTAATAGCCTAATTATAATGTTCTTATGAAGGGTCACCGACTATGTATACTAACGACTGAGAAAGTAATATTATTTCAATGTTTTACTGAAATCTAACACAAAAAACAGGAATGCCTACTGAGCAGTAGACACTTCATTTATTCCTCGTATTATAATACATACTTTCAAGTTCGAACACATTTCCTTTTTCTATTAAAAAAGTAATATAAATTCGCCTTCTTATACAGTTTTGTAACACTATCAGCATACGTTATAATGTATAGTATTGTTAATACATACGTATATATGATGTAATAGTTGGCCAATAATCACTATATTTAAAATGCTACATTCACACGTACTCAGTACTGTGTGTAGCCTCCCTTAGCTAGAACACTGACGACATCCGTATGACATAACCAGTGATGTACTAAGCATTACGCGAGCACGACGCACGCTTATGACGAATTACGTGACGCACGCTTATGACGCACGCGTATGACGCAATAACGGTGATTACGTAACCTCGTCCTTAATGTTTGGATTCGCTCCGTTATTCAATAGATGTCTTATAACAATGAGATCATTGTGATTAACTCCCTGTAACACGGCGTGATGCAATGCTGTCCTCCCATCCTGTATACGAGTGTTTAATAGCAATAGTATTATTAGAAATAGTGTTATAATATATATATATATATATATTAGGATGTATATAGTTCCATAGTCTTTACGTTACAATCTTATAATAATAGTATTTCTATAGAAGAAAACTCTCACTACTACTACTACTACTACTACTACTACTACTACTACTACTACTACTACTACTACTACTACTACTACTACTACTACTACTACTACTACTACTACTACTACTACTACTACTACTACTACTACTACTACTACTACTACTACTACTACTACTACTACTACTACTACTACTACTACTACTACTACTACTACTACTACTACTACTACTACTACTACTACTACTACTACTACTACTACTACTACTACTACTACTACTACTACTACTACTACTACTACTACTACTACTACTACTACTACTACTACTACTACTACTACTACTACTACTACTACTACTACTACTACTACTACTACTACTACTACTACTACTACTACTACTACTACTACTACTACTACTACTACTACTACTACTACTACTACTACTACTACTACTACTACTACTACTACTACTACTACTACTACTACTACTACTACTACTACTACTACTACTACTACTACTACTACTACTACTACTACTACTACTACTACTACTACTACTACTACTACTACTACTACTACTACTACTACTACTACTACTACTACTACTACTACTACTACTACTACTACTACTACTACTACTACTACTACTACTACTACTACTACTACTACTACTACTACTACTACTACTACTACTACTACTACTACTACTACTACTACTACTACTACTACTACTACTACTACTACTACTACTACTACTACTACTACTACTACTACTACTACTACTACTACTACTACTACTACTACTACTACTACTACTACTACTACTACTACTACTACTACTACTACTACTACTACTACTACTACTACTACTACTACTACTACTACTACTACTACTACTACTACTACTACTACTACTACTACTACTACTACTACTACTACTACTACTACTACTACTACTACTACTACTACTACTACTACTACTACTACTACTACTACTACTACTACTACTACTACTACTACTACTACTACTACTACTACTACTACTACTACTACTACTACTACTACTACTACTACTACTACTACTACTACTACTACTACTACTACTACTACTACTACTACTACTACTACTACTACTACTACTACTACTACTACTACTACTACTACTACTACTACTACTACTACTACTACTACTACTACTACTACTACTACTACTACTACTACTACTACTACTACTACTACTACTACTACTACTACTACTACTACTACTACTACTACTACTACTACTACTACTACTACTACTACTACTACTACTACTACTACTACTACTACTACTACTACTACTACTACTACTACTACTACTACTACTACTACTACTACTACTACTACTACTACTACTACTACTACTACTACTACTACTACTACTACTACTACTACTACTACTACTACTACTACTACTACTACTACTACTACTACTACTACTACTACTACTACTACTACTACTACTACTACTACTACTACTACTACTACTACTACTACTACTACTACTACTACTACTACTACTACTACTACTACTACTACTACTACTACTACTACTACTACTACTACTACTACTACTACTACTACTACTACTACTACTACTACTACTACTACTACTACTACTACTACTACTACTACTACTACTACTACTACTACTACTACTACTACTACTACTACTACTACTACTACTACTACTACTACTACTACTACTACTACTACTACTACTACTACTACTACTACTACTACTACTACTACTACTACTACTACTACTACTACTACTACTACTACTACTACTACTACTACTACTACTACTACTACTACTACTACTACTACTACTACTACTACTACTACTACTACTACTACTACTACTACTACTACTACTACTACTACTACTACTACTACTACTACTACTACTACTACTACTACTACTACTACTACTACTACTACTACTACTACTACTACTACTACTACTACTACTACTACTACTACTACTACTACTACTACTACTACTACTACTACTACTAATAATAATAATAATAAGACGATTTATTTAAACACTCATTAAATAACAACAAAGATTGTTCTGATAAGTGTGAGAAAAGAAGATGATTATAAACATAAACATATAGTAAAAAAATATAGTAAATAAAAAAACATAAACAATAATGTAATATAAGTTATAAAAAATATTATAATTATATATTAAACAATCAAGTATCAATTCGTTGATAATATATATGATTTCAATACATTCTTAAACTTATGTGTAGAATGTATTGATCTGATATGGAGAGGAATAGAATTCCATAACGTTGGTGAACTACACGAGAAAGCACGATTGCTTGTTCGAATCAACTTGGATTTATGATAGACGAGTACAAGTTTATCATTCGATGACCTAAGTCGAGTAGATGGAGTATTATATTTTAGTGTAGCATGCAAATAACGTGGCATTTTATTGACCAATGTTTTATGGATAATACACAGTATTCTATATATAGATTTCTGTTGAATATTAAATATTCTACAATCAACCATTCTCTTTGATACACTAGTATAATCAGATAATCGTTGTCTGTATATTATCCTTGTGCTCATTCTGATTATTCTCGATATATTCATCATCAGATTATTGGGTAAACCGTGATAAATAGATGAGCAATAATCAAAACGAGACATTACTAATGATGTTATCAACATTAACGTTATATCTTTTGATATGAATTTTCTAGCTCTACGAATATTGTAGAGGTCATAGTTAGACTTACGACATACTTCAACTATATGTGACTTAAAAGTTAAATTCCTATCAAATATGACACCTAAATATGTAATTTTATCACTAGGAATAATAATGGTATCATCAATAGATACAGTCGGGAATTGGTAGCCAGTAGGAATATTCAGTAGCTCAGATTTAGAAGTATTTAATAATAAATTATTAGTTGTAAGCCAATGATGAATTGCGTTACTACAGCGCGTAAGTACATTTGAGTTTTTAGAAGAAAAACGTGAGAGTGGAACATACAGCAGTATATCATCTGCATATAGATGGTATTTTATTTCTGGGAATGTACATATAATATCAGATAAAGGTTTAATATAAATTAAAAATAGAATTGGCCCAAGAACAGAACCTTGGGGTACACCAGTTGTTAACATACGTGTTGATGATATAGAGTTATTTGTTTTAACTGAAAAAGTTCTATCTTTAAGGTATGACATGAACCAATCTAATGCTGAGTTACATACTCCTATATTAATTAGCCTATTTTTCATGATAGTGTGATCTAATGTATCAAATGCAGCAGAGAGATCTAACATTAACATTTGTACCGGATAGTTATCATCGAGCATTAACATTACGTTATCTAATACATTTATTATAGCTGTTTCTGTACTATGAAATGGTCTATAAGCACTTTGATAGATGTCTAGTAAATCATTGGTTTCTATATAATTAATGAGTTGTTGATAAACAACTTTCTCTAGTAATTTTGCTATAATAGTAAGTTGCGATATAGGTCTGTAGTTGCTTAATATATTATAATCAATATTGTGTTTTTTTATAATAGGAGAAATTATAGCATGCTTTAGGTCAGGGTGAACAAAACTATTATTAAGAGATGAACTAATAATATCACATATATAACTAGACAAAGTAGTAGCTAATACCTTCATAAGTATGAGAGGAATAGGGTCATTAGGAGAAGAGGTTTTCAGACATTGTAATAATCTTGCAATCTTACTAGTAGAAGGAGAAATAAATATAGACAAGGAGCATGAAATTGGGTTTATATTATCATTTAAATTAGTGGTGTGTGTTGATATATGATTATAATAAATTGTAGAATTAGTAATAGAATTACGAATTTTCTTGATTTTTTGAATGAAAAAATCAGCAAACATATTAGAAAGTTTATCTGATTGCAAATCTGGTAGTGTTGCTTTCGGTTTTCTACCAAGTATATTATTTGCAGTTTTATAAATTAAATGGGTGTTATTCTTGATTTCTATGAATTTATTATGGTAATATTCTTTCTTTGCAATAAGAATTGACTTTTTAAAATATTTTCTAGAAATAATATAACTATCAAATGAACTATCAGATTTAGAAATTTTATATAATCTTTCATATTTTCTCATTTCCTTTTTAGCTTTTAGATTTGTTTCATTGAACCAGTGTATTTTATTATCATTAATATATTTAACGGGGCATGTTTATCTAATAGATAAAGTAAAACATTATTGAAATTAGTAATGCTAACAAATTGGTTGTTCATCGATGATTTTAGATCAAATTTGAATCTACATAAGTCAATTTTAGAAATATTTCTATAATTAATATGTCGTTTGAGTTGTTTTATAACAGGGATATTTATTGTAAGTGATATAGTAAAGTGGTCAGTAAGTAAGTGCGTAATCGGTTTGATTTGTATAATTAAGTTTGATTTTGATGACGATATAACAAGGTCTAATGTATTGCCAGATGAGTGAGTTGGGGTAGTAATATGTTGTATGAAATTAGAGGAAGATAACATATCAGTTAAAGAAATGGAAGATGAGATGTGTTGATTAACTTTAAAATTAAAGTCACCCATTATAATAGTATTATTAGATGGTAGCGATGATAATAGTTCATATAGATTATTAATAAATGAAACATAATTATTTGAAGGAGGACGATATATTACTATTAAATTTAAGTCCGTATTATTATTTATTTTTATATTAGATACTAAACAGTCACTGTAAGCTAATGTATGTTTCTCAAATTTATTTAGTTTATATGTATCTTTAAAAATAATACCTACACCCCCAAATCTGCTATCTGGTCGGGTTATATATTTAAAATTATAATTTAATGTTAAAAATTCATAAATACAATTAGAATCATTTTCAGTGAGCCAAGTTTCAGTAAGTGCCAGTATATCAGGTTTATATTCTATTATATAATCAGTTAGTAGTGGTAAGTTAGCATGTAAAGATCTTATATTAATCAATGATATATCAATGATATGTCATGTCGAATTATCATTTTCAGTATTGTTATTTTTAAACGAATTAATATAATTAGTATAGCTTTCAGTCCATGTATTCAGTTGTTGTTCAGTTATTTGTATTGGATCAATATACTTAGTTTGTTTATCAGTAATTGTGTATAATTCATATTTATTATGCCTACGATTTAGCCTACATTTGCAATTATCAATTTTATTAGATTTAATTGCATGATATAGTATTTTACCATGTTTAATCACATCTTTATCTAAGTAAGGTCTAATAAATAATTTCTTGTAATCAGAATCTAGTAATGCTGATCTAGACTCAATAAATGATAAATACGAGAATTCACAGCTAAAATAAATAATTATATAGTTTTTTGAGAATGAAACTTTAAGTATTTTTTCTGTGGTTAAATGTAAAGTTCTAAATAATGTATGAACGAAATTATTATTTTTATCAGAATCGGGCACATGCTCAATGACTGCTGCTATTGAAGTCGGTAGTTTACCAGACAACTTAGGGGAGTTAGATGATGTAGACTTAGCGATAGGTTTAATAATATCACTAAATTTAGATGCCAGATTGTTAATGGTGTTGGTAGAGTCTTTAACAATATCAGAATAAGAAAGTATCGAAGCATTTGATTTGTCAAGATTTTTAATTAAATTCTTAATCTCAGTAATATCGTCACTATGGTTTCTAAGTATGGCAGCCATATTATTTATATCCTTATTAAAGTTATCGGTATTAATATTATTGTTAGCACTAGTTAAATTCAATTCATCATTGGCTTGACTATCAGAACAAGTTTTACATAAAAATTTAAAATACGAGCTACTGAATATTTGCCTAACCGCTGTGGATGGGGTATTTTTATTTGACCACTTCTCGGGTAAGTAACCAGCAGTGTTCAGACATGTATAATGTATAGTAAAGTCACACATCATGCATCCTACTGTTAGGTATTCGTCATCAATGCTGCACTCTTCACAGCGACTCGGCATAGCGTAGTTTGGTGGCGGGCGTATTGATGAAGTATTACTACTACTACTACTACTACTACTACTACTACTACTACTACTACTACTACTACTACTACTACTACTACTACTACTACTACTACTACTACTACTACTACTACTACTACTACTACTACTACTACTACTACTACTACTACTACTACTACTACTACTACTACTACTACTACTACTACTACTACTACTACTACTACTACTACTACTACTACTACTACTACTACTACTACTACTACTACTACTACTACTACTACTACTACTACTACTACTACTACTACTACTACTACTACTACTACTACTACTACTACTACTACTACTACTACTACTACTACTACTACTACTACTACTACTACTACTACTACTACTACTACTACTACTACTACTACTACTACTACTACTACTACTACTACTACTACTACTACTACTACTACTACTACTACTACTACTACTACTACTACTACTACTACTACTACTACTACTACTACTACTACTACTACTACTACTACTACTACTACTACTACTACTACTACTACTACTACTACTACTACTACTACTACTACTACTACTACTACTACTACTACTACTACTACTACTACTACTACTACTACTACTACTACTACTACTACTACTACTACTAATACTACTACTACTACTACTACTACTACTACTACTACTACTACTACTACTACTACTACTACTACTACTACTACTACTACTACTACTACTACTACTACTACTACTACTACTACTACTACTACTACTACTACTACTACTACTACTACTACTACTACTACTACTACTACTACTACTACTACTACTACTACTACTACTACTACTACTACTACTACTACTACTACTACTACTACTACTACTACTACTACTACTACTACTACTACTACTACTACTACTACTACTACTACTACTACTACTACTACTACTACTACTACTACTACTACTACTACTACTACTACTACTACTACTACTACTACTACTACTACTACTACTACTACTACTACTACTACTACTACTACTACTATACTACTACTACTACTACTACTACTACTACTACTACTACTACTACTACTACTACTACTACTACTACTACTACTACTACTACTACTACTACTACTACTACTACTACTACTACTACTACTACTACTACTACTACTACTAATACTACTACTACTACTACTACTACTACTACTACTACTACTACTACTACTACTACTACTACTACTACTACTACTACTACTACTACTACTACTACTACTACTACTACTACTACTACTACTACTACTACTACTACTACTACTACTACTACTACTACTACTACTACTACTACTACTACTACTACTACTACTACTACTACTACTACTACTACTACTACTACTACTACTACTACTACTACTACTACTACTACTACTACTACTACTACTACTACTACTACTACTACTACTACTACTACTACTACTACTACTACTACTACTACTACTACTACTACTACTACTACTACTACTACTACTACTACTACTACTACTACTACTACTACTACTACTACTACTACTACTACTACTACTACTACTACTACTACTACTACTACTACTACTACTACTACTACTACTACTACTACTACTACTACTACTACTACTACTACTACTACTACTACTACTACTACTACTACTACTACTACTACTACTACTACTACTACTACTACTACTACTACTACTACTACTACTACTACTACTACTACTACTACTACTACTACTACTACTACTACTACTACTACTACTACTACTACTACTACTACTACTACTACTACTACTACTACTACTACTACTACTACTACTACTACTACTACTACTACTACTACTACTACTACTACTACTACTACTACTACTACTACTACTACTACTACTACTACTACTACTACTACTACTACTACTACTACTACTACTACTACTACTACTACTACTACTACTACTACTACTACTACTACTACTACTACTACTACTACTACTACTACTACTACTACTACTACTACTACTACTACTACTACTACTACTACTACTACTACTACTACTACTACTACTACTACTACTACTACTACTACTACTACTACCACTACTTCCTGTTTATCATTATTCTGCTAAACATCAATTTAAATTCAAATTAATTTAGCCTGCCTAATCCGATATTCAGATAAGTCATCCACGAATATAATATAATCATCACACCTATAAACATATAACACACATTATTTACTCATTAATTATTTTTTCATTCAGTACTTTTTGGTTTATTTCAACTTTATATCATTCATATTTAAAAATTTCTCAAAATTACTGGAGCATAACATTTCCATTATATTGTTGTTTACATTTTTATTTGTTCTATTATTTCAATTCATAATCTCTATTCATACCATCATTGCACTATTATTATATTATTACATTATTCATATACATTATATATACATTCATATACATTATATACATTCACATACATTCATATACATTCATACACATTAATATACATTCATATACACTCATATACATTTTTGTTTATCTTACACTGTATATAGTATTACTTTATGTGTGTATCATTCAGTACATGTATATTAGCATACACTGATTTATAAACATACATCAATTAATATATAATACCTAACCATGGATAACAAATTATGTGTTCACTGTAATAAAGTTAATGAACATGATAAATATGTCACATGTATATGCAATATCATTGTGCATTATGAGTGTCTTCACCCTTATGGTAGTACACCTAATGCATGGGTATCTAGCAACCCTGTAATCAAGCATGTTACATCAATACTTGAGTCACCATCTTTCTTATTTAGATGTAATATATGCATTGGTAACTCTATTCAACCAAGTTGCCCTCTACCTTTAAATACATTTAAAGGTGAAATAAACAATATCGAATCCTCCACAAAGGATATCCTTATCCGTCTTGATAAACAAGATAAGATATTAAATAATATATGTAAACTAGTAAATAATACCAGTACGATATATAAACACATAATACCACCTACATTCACCCCTACAATACCCTATAACCCCCCAAAACAACACTTTCCACCACCTACTCATCCTTTAAATATATCATACTCTTCAGCTGTACGACAAAGCCCATACATGCCCATAAACAAAGTTAATACTACTATACCTGTAATTAATACTACTCCATCTAATTCTCTTGTTATTGAACATCTGAATGAAGATGAAAGAAATATTAACTTCGTATATAAAATACTTTCATATTTAAATATGTCTAAAAACTCTCTGACCTCATACAAATTTATAAACTCAATATGTGTAATATACTTCAACTCACCTAACTCTCTATACACATTTCATTCCAATGTGAACCATATTAAAAAAGACCCCCGATTCTCCCATCTTTATATACGAGAACAACGCTCAGGCAATGAAATATTCAGAGGTAGAGTTATATATCATGCCATAAAAGAAAGTTTAACACCAACTGGCACTAGGTGCACATATAATAATTATAATAATACATTTGAACTACGTCAAACTAAGAACTCAAAAATAGATTGGTCCTGTAATCCCATAAATATTACAGAATATGATTTCAAAACATGGAAGACTTCTTATGAAGTATATATACAGACCAAACATAATACAAATAAAATTGACTTAGTCAATGACCAACACACACAATGACATATAACCACCCATGACAACCACATCAGATCAATATCCTCGACCTTCACCATTCCTACCAGTATCATTCACCAATCTCATTCATCCTCACTACACATCATAAACCAACCCTGTCCCTTACCTACCATCTCCAATATAAATATGTCCTCTGCACCATATAAAATTCCACACTTATCCAATATTAAGGCTGCAACACTTAATGTTTGCTCTATCAGAAATAAAGCTGATCTTATAATCGAATTATTTACTGATCTTAACTTAGATATTATGTGTATTACAGAAACATGGCTTAATCTTAATGATACCCCCATAATTGCCACATTAAACACAAATACATTAAGCTTCGTTCACCTTCCAAGACCTAGTTCCCACTTTGGTGGAGGATTAGGTGTATTATATAACAAGTGTATTAAGCTAATAAGCTATAAAGACCTTTCTCTTGAACATTCCGAGGCTTTTTCATGCACATTTCATCCCAATAACTCACTTCCACTTACAATAATAACCATCTACCGACCACCGCATCAATCTATTCCTCATTTTATTGAAGAACTCGATACTCTACTTTACGTATTAACTCCTAAAACAATTCTAACCGGTGATTTTAATATTCCTATCACCTCTACTTCACATAATTCTCGACATCTCTACGATATACTTGAATCACACAATTTGTCCCAAAAAGTCACTACCCCTACACATACAGCAAACAATATTCTTGATCTTGTTATATCAAATAAATCATCTGATATAATTTCCAACACTGTAACTCATAACCTTATAACTGACCACTACATTGTCCTTTTTAATATCCATGTCCCTAAGCCAACCCGCCTATCAAAAACTATTAAAATTAGAAATATTGCTAAAATTGATATTTCAAAATTTATGGAAGACTTTATTAATAATATTTACATTTGTGGTAACAACAAAACTTTATCCCATTTTGACTATATTCTTTCCTCTACTCTTGATGTTCATGCACCTATTAAACAAAAGTCGATTATAGTACGTGATAACTCAAAATGGTTTAATAATCTTGTCACCGAAAAACGAAAACTACGAAAAGCCGAAAAATGCTGGCGTAGATCTAAATCTACTACCGACTTTGACATATTTTTACTATGCAGACAGCAATATCGTAGTTTACTCAAAACAACGAAAGAAAATTATTATACTGATCTACTTACTAACGCAGGAAAAGACAATAAGAAAATATTTAAAATATCCAATACACTACTAGGGCGCCTTAATCGACGTATTCTTCCAGATACTTCTATATTAGATAATATTAATAACTTTGATATATTCTTTACCGCTAAAGTAAATGACATTATTACATCTCTTCCATCCCCTCTATCATATGTACCAACCATCCCTCCATATTCTCTTTCATTACTGAACCTTCCATCTACTTCGCTGGTTGAGAAGCTTCTCCTGTCTGTGAAATCAACATGTTCCCTTGACCCCATTCCTGTCACCCTCTTACATAAGCTGATACCTTATATTGTTATGTACTATAAGGAAATAATCGAAGAATCAATTATATCTGGCTCAGTACCTTCGTGTATGAAGTTAGCTAATGTTACTCCTACTATTAAAAAACCTGACTTGGATAAATCACTGCTCGCGAGCTACCGGCCGATATCACATCTCTCGTATATTTCTAAAGTACTTGAAAGAGTTGTAGCTATTCAACTTAATGACTATATACTCAGTAACAAAATCCTCAATATATTTCAGAGTGCTTATACTAAAAAGAAAAATACCGAAACAGCTCTTGTCTATATTATTAATTCCCTTCAGCGTGCATCCTTTAATAAACATAGCTCTGTGATCATACTATTAGATCTTTCAGCAGCATTTGATACCTTAGATCATAGCACTTTAATGTTAAGACTTCAGTCTATAGGTATAAATGGAACCGCTCTTGAATGGTTCAAATCATATCTTCAAAATAGATATTTTTCTATTCAGATTGATTCTCTGACATCCACACCTCGGTCAATCCATCATGGTGTACCGCAGGGATCTGTTCTCGGACCAATACTCTTCAATATATACATGATCCCAATATTTGATATTTTTAATAAATATCCAAATATTGGCTACCATTCCTATGCAGATGACCTACAAGTATATATGATTTTAAAAGACCCTACTAAAGATATACCTATACTCAACAACTGCCTTGAGGATATACGAACATGGCTAAACTCAAACTCTCTCTCACTGAATAGCTCAAAAACCATTGCACTCCATATTTCTTTATCAAATAAGTCCACTATTCCAAATATATATATTGGTAATGATTGTATACCTTACTCCAGATCAGCCCGTAATCTAGGAATTATATTAGACACCACATTATCATTTACACATCAGATCTCCAATATAATTAAATCAGTAAATTTTATATTATACACTATAAAAATTATTAGACCTTCAATATCCACTGAAATTGCTAAACTACTTATAACATCTCTTATTCTACCTAAATTAGATTACTGTAATTCGATTATTAATGGTATACCGGATTATTTACTACATAAACTACAACTTTTGCAAAATTCAGCAGTCAGACTCATATACAATATAAATAAATTCTCTAGAACACACATATCACCTTACATGAAAATATTACACTGGCTCCCAATTAAATACAGAATAATATATAAAATATGTATGCTAACCCATCATGCCACTCATCACAGCCAACCTGACTACTTACATACTCTACTTACTCCCTATACATCATCACGCCCAATACGACTTTGCCTCAAGTATACTCTAGTCATACCAGATTTGCGTAATGTATCCATAAAACAAAAGAGAGCCTTCTCAATATCTGCACCTATAGCCTGGAATAGACTTCCTTATAACATTCGTTCTATTCAATCAACCATGTTATTCAAAAATAAGCTTAAGACATATCTTTTCTCTTTGGCTTATCCTAATAACAACTAGTCAACATTTAATGCACGGCCGAAAATTTCTGATGAAGTTGATGGCAGTGCCTAAAACATTAGGTTACAGGTTACAGGTTACTACTACTACTACTACTACTACTACTACTACTACTACTACTACTACTACTACTACTACTACTACTACTACTACTACTACTACTACTACTACTACTACTACTACTACTACTACTACTACTACTACTACTACTACTACTACTACTACTACTACTACTACTACTACTACTACTACTACTACTACTACTACTACTACTACTACTACTACTACTACTACTACTACTACTACTACTACTACTACTACTACTACTACTACTACTACTACTAATACTACTACTACTACTACTACTACTACTACTAATACTACTACTACTACTATAGTAATAGTAGTAGTGTACTTTATATTGAATAATAATACTATTACTATTATTATAATATTAAAATAATATAGATAATAGAAATATATATTAACAATACATACATCGAAGAGTTAATAAACTTTCTATAATCTACGACGCTGAAATTAGATCTATCTATTAGAGTGCATCGCGTATATAATACGATTATGTAATTATGAAACTGATGAATAATACATGTGATGTAATAACGATGTGTACTTTGGGATACTTAGTGCGGAGGAGAGCTTTCACACACACACACACACACACACACGTGCGTGGATCAGGATAATAGCGGGACAAAGGTTCTGCATGCGGCGATGTTGGTGGTAGTGTTAGTGGTGCTGGTAGTAGTGGTGGTTATGGTAATGGTGATGATGGTTATGATGGTAGCAGAGTTGTGGTGGTTATGATGGGGGGTGATGGCGGTGGTGGTGGTGGTGGTGATGGTAATGGTGCTGTGAATTATTGATCGTTAAAACATCGGGCACCTGCTCCCACCAGTCTACTGTTTACATGTGGCCGTAACGTTTTACAGCGGTTTTGTACACAACTACGTATACATTGCAGTACACATCACCTTATATGGTAATGTAACAACATCGTTTGTAATGCAGTATTAACCTTATATGGTAAAGTATGTAACGACGTGTTCAATGTTTATCATAGATTACAATATAGGTATAATGGAATACGGTATTATATATATTGCATTGATAACGTATATTGTATAAATACATTGTTTTAATAATAGATAAATATATAATTAATAACAAGTTAAATATTGTGTGTAATAATATACATATAAATACTATTAATATGGATTTATGTAATTATATTAATAGCCCATGTTAAATCTGTATCTATGCAATGTTAAATTGCAATCTTGATGGAAAGAACTAAAAATAATAGAAACACATTTTAATTTTATATTATTAAATCTATAGGTTGAAAAAAAATTGTTAGAGGTATTTATATTATGCGCTATAGTTGGAACATTTTGTATACATTTGTAAGGTGTTTTATTTAATTTCATTAAGATAAATATTGGCATGTGATCAGTAAATTCATATTTTAAAATACCAGATGAAATATAAGAAAAATGTACATTATAAAAAATATTGTCAATCAATGTAGAGCTATTATTACTGATACGTATTGGTTGATTTATATAACTAAATATGTTCTGTAATTGCTAGGTTTGTGCTTAAAAAATAATCTGTAATGGAATGTCTAAATTAAGTATGTCTATATTATAGTCACCAGAGAAATATATTTTACCATTATATACATTGAATTTTTCAATAAAGTATTAGTTAAACAAAATAATCTTTTTCCAATGATGGAGATGTATACATTGAATTGATTATAATATTTATAATATCAATTTAATTAATTTATTAATCAGTTTAATTATTATAGTAATTATATCAGTGTAATGGTTACTAAGAGATATATTGACACTTTTATTTGTAGAAAATGAACTCTTAATATTAATAGAGACGCCACTAGCTTTTGTTGTGATTTATAATAGTATGAAAAAAGGTATATTCCTGTATTCATATAGATTCATATTAAATTCATTGAAACAAGTTTCACATATTAAAATAACATCACATTTATAATGTATTGAGTTAAGTAGGATTTAAATTATCAAAGTGTTTAACTATACTTTTACCATTCCTACATAACTTGTTTTTTTTGTATAAAACTTTGTTGATAAGTTTCAAAATTTAATAATAAATAGTCAACATTTATCAATGGAAACAAAATAATACTATTTGTATAAACTATTAATAATCTCATATATAGAATATATTAGATAACGTATGTAGGGGAGATTACTCGAATACTGACACCCTAATAACAAATCACTATAACTTTATTATTTATCAATTAAATGTTTCCAAATTTTATTTTTAGATATTAAGTATATACATATAATAGATATTATTTAAAATTTAATTTAGTTTGTTTAACTCTGATATAACAGGGGTGTCGATATTATGTGCAATTAGGGTGAAAATATATGAAAATGTATGTTGCGTAGGTAAAAGTTTATAACTTTATAACAAATTATAAAAAATAAAAATTCTTTTGGCACATTGTAATATATAAATAGATCTATACGATTTATTTAAAATATTTAAAATACCTACATTTTTAAATAATTGAGAATCGATATTGTACTTCAACAAATATCATTAATTTAGTTGTTTTAGTTGTAACGTAACAATCAGTTTTTTGTTTATAATTAAAAAAATATAAATATTAAACAAATAAATGATATTTATATGCATTAGAATTATATTTATTAATATTTTATACAATATTTATTTTTTGATAGGAGTTATATTTTAGGAGATTTCTAGGGTGTCGATATTATGTGCAAATGGATATTAGAGCACTCTCCCCTACTAAATATTGTTATAAGAATATACTAAATATATAGAAAATATAAATATTATAATATTAACAATACGTATTTATAGCTATCTACAGATCTATATTATATATATAATATTTAAAAGAAACCAACATTATAAAACTAAGTTTTACATAAAAGTTGATGAAAACGTTATGAATGTTTATGTTTTTATATAATTTAATTATATTTAATATATATTTATTTTGACTAAGGTCATATATGTAATCATTAATTATGTAATGCTATATTGTTAATGATTATATATATATATATATAATATAATTAATCATGATGTATTTCCTTGAAGTAATCTATCATTATTAAATAAGTAATTCCTAAATAAAATACAACAATTAATACACGTATTCGTCTGCCAATGTATTATTAGTAACGATTTAAATAAATATATAAAATTCCATTTATTAATTTTTTTTAAATATATACACTCATATAATACACATATATACATATAATATATACTTAGTATATTAAATTAAAATTATAATAAAGCAATTACTTAAGTTTTAACTTTTATGACAATTATTTTTTATTCTATAATAAATCCTATTTATTTTTTTATTATTTATTAAGTTACAATAATTAATTAATTTATATATTAATTAATTATTTATTTAATGATAATATGTCAACGATTACAGATATAATTAGTAATGATTATTTTGTAATATTTGAAATATTTTATAAATATACAAAAATTAACAGACGATAATTATTTATTATTTTTGTCTGACAATTAATTATTAGTTCTACTATAAATACTAAAAACAGTTATAGTTATTCAATGTTATACATATAAACTTCATATATATAGGACATAATTAGTAAAATAAGTCAACATTATAATAAAAGCAAGGACTTGATAAAAGTAAGTTTTTAACTATTATGAAAAATAATATTGTTTACAATACATTTATATTAATATATATTTATATTGTTTGTGTCATTAATCACAGGGTTAATAATTAATAATGTGCATATATTTAATTATTATTCATTTAATGATATATTATCATAACATATAAATGATTATAAATAGATAAACTATAGTTAACACACATGATTATAATATTATAATATTGTTTATTTTTTAATCTATGAAATAATTGAGTTTGTAAATATTAATTTAATAATAATTAAATAGCAGACGAAATTTACTAAATATTTTCGTCTGCCAATTTATTATTATTAACAAAATAAATATATATTTATTAACAATTTTGAAAACCATAATAATGTATTTTCTAATATTTTAACTAAGGTATACCTTATACCTACATATATGTTCTAATATATTATAATATTTTAATAATTAAACTTTTATTGTTAACAATTCGAAAAACTAAATATATATATATTAATTTACTTGTATTTTACTTTATACCTATAACAAATTCATAATATGATATTATAGAAATTTAATTTAATTAAAAGTATTTATCAATATCTCAGAAATTTCGCTAATTCGGAATTTTTATAAATGCTTGTTTGGTTTAGTAGGTAATTCTAGTACCTCATATATAAATATATGTAAGAATAATTTTCTTAAACATTTTATCATTTCCTTAAATTCGGATATATCGAAAAATGACTATATATTAACATTAGAATTTATTTTTGGTATAAAGAAAAATATGAATTAAACAATATTTACCTAATTATTTTTTAGCCCATTAAAATATATATTGTATTGATAATTATCATTATTAAATTATAATTTATAAAAATATATTATAATATATATATATAGATCAAACTATAAAGGTATTCCTTTTATATACCTTGTATAATTAATTATATAAATGATTAAATATACCTATATATAGTTTATCATATATGACTATATATATATATAATTACTCATATATATATATATATATATATGACATAATATATACAATACATAATATTAAGTCATATAAGTCATATGTGTCATATATATTAATATATTTCACTATACTAATGCCAACGGTTCGAGACACACCCATGTAATTAAGTAGTTATTAACTTAATAATTAATCTCAGCTATAGCTAAGATAAACGTATACGTTTAAAGGGTGGAGTCTCCTAATTCGCCTAAATCGAATATATATATATATATATATATATATCCTATATATATATTAAATATACACCTCATATTACCTATAATATATATATATATATATATATATATATATATATATATATAAATATATATTACTAATAATTACCTAACATACGAAACATTTTCAACAATGCCTTTGTTCGTTTATACATATATATATATATATATATATATATATATATATATATATACGTTTATATATATATATCTATATAGAGAGTATACTCTCTTTTATAAATTTATAAATATAACTAATAAATCAGAGTAATATATTCCGGTAATATATTATAAATTCATCAAATTGTGTATTTTTTGATCATTAATTAGTTATATTTTCATACAATGTTGCTTTTATTTATATAATATATACTATATATTATATAGGTATACCTACAAAAAATAATATAGTATATATACTTATATTATTTTTTATATAACATAGTAGGTATATTTTACCTTTACCTATATAATATATATTTATTTATAAGTATAACTGAAAGATAATATATACAAATATATAAAATATTATAAATAATTATTAATTATACCAATTTAACTAATACTATTTAATACTATTTAATACTATTTAATACTATTTAAACTAATACATACTTATTTGTATTATTATTTATCATAAATATATAATAATAAATATAAATATCAATACTAAATAAAAATTATAAATGTAAATATACTAATTAATAATTATTTAATATATACGTATAATAATAATTTAAAATATCTATAAGGTGATATATATATATATATATATATATATATATATATATATATATATATATATATATAATATATAGGGTTATATTCAATACAAATTTTAAATAAAATACAATTTAAATTAACAAATAAATATTCAATTTAAAAACACAAATATATCTGTTCTATTTTTAAAACTAAAATTGTATATTTGAAACTTTATAACTTCCATAAATAGTATACTATTCAGATACATTAATAAATCTATAAAATAATAGTCTGCCTTATTACATATAATATATTATAACATTTATTGAAATTTCTGGAATATTTATATTTTACAAATTAGTAATATGTAGGTCCCATTCTCATAGTCTTATACTTATAAAACAAAGTTATTTATATATAACTAAGTGTATTGTAAAAGATACAAAAACAATAGTTATTCTTTTATGTATTTCTAAAGTCATGGAGCTTTTAGTAAACAATAATTATAGATAAATCTCATATGTTACCATGTAAATAAACACCCTGTTTCGCCGGTGTCATAATAAATCGTCCCCATTCCAAAAATCGACTTTAATATGTGTATATAACGGTACTACAGTTATATATGACTAATACATTAGTATACTCAAGGACTTGGTATACTTATAGTGTTCCGTATCGAATATAATAATATAAACTGTAGGTTCAAAAGTTCAAAGAGTTCAAAAAGTTTAATCACAATTAGAATATTAAAAGAAAGTATATAGAATATTACAAAAAATAATAAAAAGCTGCTGTAACTAGGAATGTTATAACTATAATACTAATACATGCATACAAACATACACAGTGTGCATTACACACATATACCCACATACATACAAATACATACACAAAATATACAATAATTGAAGATATTTAAATTTACTTTCTTTCATTCTATTCTGTATGCATAGTATGCATAGCATACTATTATTTAATCTCTAAAAATTGTATTGATTGGAATATAAAAAAATTAAATATAAATACATATTTATAAATACGAATACTCTCACATATATGTATACATATATATATATATATATATATATATATATATATATATATATATATATATATATATAGAAAATTCATATATAAATCGCCAACCATGAGAATTTGATAGTCATAATCCTCTCATCAAATAATATGTCACCTCACATAGTTCATCGATATGCACAATTGCTATTGTGGCGAACGTACCATAATATAATATAAATCTTATATGATAAGTTCAATCTTTCTTATAGGATATATTTCATAAATAATATAAACACGTCCTTGTATGTATAACTTAATTGAGTTATTTTATATACTTTATAGTCACGTATAATAATGAATTATTTTTCTATGTATAATATTAATGTGTTTTCACCCTTAATATATATATATATACCCTTAATATATATATATATATAGTAGTTTATATTTTATAATATGAATTCGTTATTAATATATATATATATATATCGATAAACATATTGATTATACATAATTAATTACTATGTTAGATACTATATTATATACTAATAGTATTTAGGCAATGATATATTTATATATATATATATATTTCTAAAAATCAACCGATGTCCTCAATGTTGCTAATGAATTATTATAATGTATTATTATCTATTTTATTATTTGTATATATTATATAATAGTAACACTTTTTGTACATTATTTTTGTACATTTTTTTAATATTATATAATATAGTTATAATTTATTATATAATATGATTTATACATATATACCTTACTACCAAAGATTTTCCGAAGGAAAGATATAACACTTACGCGAAATCGTGTAATTCGAATTTGTATACAAAATACCCTGGTGCCACCTATAGCGGGTTACTTTAAGGAACTATGCGTTGTTTATAATGTAAATTCGTATTTAACTATAGTTTAATAAAAGTGTATATATACACTTTTAAAATGTTAAATAATATGTTTTACATTAATATTTATATGATGAAAACTAAGTGTTCATTACTAATATATAACAAACAAATATGATATTTATGTTTTAAATGCTATAGGTATATATTTAGTAAGTAAAAGTTAATTTATATTGCATGTAATTTAATAGAGCAATGAAAACATTGTTGTATGCAAACAGAGCCGAACCTACATCTATTTCAGTGATTTCGATACTGCTGCTAGCAGCGGCTGGGGATATTACTAAATTACGTTGCATGCATAGGGAGTGTTATATCTTTGCTTCGTAAAATCTTTGTTACTACTATGTACTTAATATTACCTATGGGTATACACATATACATATATATATATATATATATATATATATATATATATGTATATATATATATATTAATATAATATAAATATTTCCCCATCAAGGATCGATACAACTGATGATAATTTAATATAACATTACATAGTACGTTAAGGGTAGTCGCATAAAACGTTATTTTACCAACTCAGTGATGTTCCGAAAGATATTTAATATTTAATAATACATATATAAACATTATAGTTTAAAAATTAACATCCAGCCACCGATAGACTGTAAAAGTTTCGTAAAATAATTTGAATAATTGGCATTTATAAAAATAATATTTCCACTTTTACCCATGAAGCTTTCATTCGCTTTGTTTCAATTTTTCTCAGCGCGTTTGTTATTGTAATATATTGAACATAATTTAAAATTTTTAAAAATTTTAAAAAAACGTGTTCATGCTTAAAATGATGTCAAATAAAGAAATTAACGAAAACCTCTAAAATTATAATTGCGATTATTTTATATACAGTATGTATATTTTACGTACTGTATATTTAATAACCATACATATCATATATAAATATATATATATATATATATATAAGTATACTTTATATTTATGTTTATTGAATATTTATTTATAGTGAACAAAATGTTTCTTTTTTATAAAATTAATATTAGTGCTCACATTTATAATATAAATAATTAAAAATAAAATATGCTGATTATTTTATACACAAATTATTTAATTTAATTTTAATTCAATATATATTTATTTCAAGAATATTAGAATAAAATATAGTTCGTTTTTGTCTACGTTATTAACTAGCCAATTACATCAAGTTGTATGTATATAGTTTATAATATAAACTTTATATTAACACAAATATAATTATATCTTTATAAATAAATAATAAAATAGCATTATTATCGAATAGAGTTAATTCATAGGACATAAATTATTAATAAAAACTAAAAAAATCGTACTATAGAATACATAGGTATAATATATTCTATATAACCCCTATAGGATTCCACAATTAATTGGTATAATATACTATAAAAGTGTAGTAAAATAAATATATTGGATGTATAATAAATAAATATTTTGATATTAATTTATAGAAAGGATAACCTATAGAATAATAATATAATTTATTAATAATATGTACGATTTAATGAGTAAAATACTTTAAATATATACAAGAGAAATTATCATCATAATTATATTTAAAAATAATAAAATAAATTAGTGCATATCAAATCAGCAGTTGTAGGTATATATATATCAAATAAGAAATTGTATTAGAAAAATCCCATTTAACTATAGTTAAATTCCTATAGTAATTCATTAAACTTAATGTAATTTATGGTCAACGTATCCCTGAATCATCTTTAATTGTATTACTTATATAAATATCATTTATATGGTATTTGAGGAACAACATTTAAATTAATTATTAGTTATTTGTAGGATTGTAAACAATACAAATTTAAATAATTGTGTGTAAATATTTTTGATAGGAATGCTATATTACTCTCTTAATAACTCACTATTCTTCACACCTGACTTCAATGATACTGTAATTAATACAACTACTATTTGACGCCACAATACATACTTGTACAGTATTGATATTTCTCGTCATAAACGTTGAATACGTATTATAGAATTTAAATAGAAACAAATATAAATCTTATTAATCACTAATTACATACACAATTTTTAAAAATAAACCATATATTGATCTTATTGGTTAACGCTAAATCGTTATATACGCATGAACAGTTTAATTAAATGGCATACTTGGTAGGTTGATAGAAAGATACCTAGAAGACACAAATCGCCATATCCTAACTTTACTTATGATGAATTACTTAACTTTAATCATGATTTAAACGTATTTCAATATCTCTCTTATCTTCTCCTACTAATACTCTCACCTCCTTTTTTTCTTATAATCATCAATTAATTAGTGTACTTAAAATCTCTCATGTTTCAGAAAAGTAGTCGCCAATGCTCTGTATTAGGACCAATTCTTTTCAATATATATACTTCTTATTTTTAATATATTTTTCTCAAATTCCTCTCAGTTAACTCATATGCAGAAAATATACAACTTGACGTAAAATACACTGCCGATATTTATTACTGATATATATATATATATATTACTACTAATATTATGTTTAACTATACATTTAACTACTTCTATCCAACACTGGCTTTCAAATAACTACTCATCACTGAATCCCAATAAAACATAAACCATATTTCTTCACCTACCTTCTCCCAAATTCCCATTAACAGTACCATCTTTCATCATGGTTAATACTTATATATATATATATATTATATTCTGATAATGTTAAATATATTAGTGTTTATACTCAATATTTTCATCGCCACATATCAAATCTTCTTCGATATAAACTTTCATCTTCACTATTTCACAACTCTCTTCACCACGACCGACTTGAATATCTATAGATATATCTAACTTAATTTTTATTCCCACTCATAATACCCACTATCTCTCTCTTTACTTCTACATTTTATATTCTACATCTACCCTCTAAACTTAATATAAATTCCACTAATATTTGTTCATAGCATATATCGACCCCTTATACATGGAATAACCTACCCTATAAACTCAGCTCTATCCAATTCACTAACTCATTTAAATATATATTAAAAACGTTCCTATTTAGGTACGTTTTTAGGTACCTACCACTGCATTTACATAATCACTATTTATATCACTATGTTTATCAATATATATATCCTATTTATAATCATATATTAATGTTGAGTATACTCATTGAAAATATATTTTTTGTATTCCTATTATTCGTTATTATTAATTATTTTATTTTTTTCCGTTTTATTTTATTTTTATGAAGTTCTGTTTTATTGTTTTTTGTTTTTACTCCTGACGCATGATTGCTATGGAACAAAGATTCATTAAAATATATTAAATTAAATGTGCTAGATATCAAATGTGGTATTCATTAAATATCAGTAGGATATTAGGACCATTATTATTTAATATTAATTAATGACATGATTATATTTGACATGATTATATAATATTTTTTAAAACATTAAGATATTATTATTTTCCGATGATACAAATTTAATTTTTAAAGTTATAACATTATAGATATTGAGCCCTTATTTATAGATTACTATTAACATAGATGATTTGTTTTTACTAAATAATTGACTATATATAGTATGATGTATATGTATACAATGTATACATGTATACATGTAATAAAATCTACAGTATTCTGTTTAATATTTTAAATTATCTTATATATAAAAATCATAGATATATCTTTATTAAAAATGGCTGGGTTTCAAAAATATGGAATTTATATTTAAATGTATTTACAATTAACACATATATACATATTTTTTAAATTAAGTAAACAATTTTGTAAAACTCTTACTCATTGTTTATACTTTTTCTACTCACGATTATTAAATTGTATATATTTTATACATGATATTATATTTTAATTTCTTATTTTATATTTAAAAAATATTCTATATATATTCTATTATTCATTTTATATTTTATAATACAAATTTATCTTTTATCAAATTGTTTGTTTTTTCTTAATATTTCATTATTTTTCTATATCTCATTATTGCTGTAATTGTTTATTATATTATTCTTTCCATATTTTATTATAACTTTTATATTTTTTATCTGTTATCATTACTATTTTATGACTCTATAATGATGATATTTGAATATAAAATTTATAGAATTGGTAAAATTTAATTAAATGGTTATTAACTTTATACAAATTAATTTGGTTTGATGATATGAATAAGTATAGTATTTTCTTTAATTAATGAGCGAATTTTACAATTGTGATGTTATTCTTTAATGTGTATAGATTGTATAGGATTTAACATTCAATTGTTATTATTGTGGCAAGTGTAGCTATGATGGAGGAGTGTTGTCAATCATTCCATGTTTTCTTATATTTAATTCATACTTGGTGCTTCCATAGATTTATAGTTTACCTATTTACAATTTATAGTTAGTCAAATACAAATCTATGATCGTTTCGTAATATAAAATTCTGACATTTTTCGAATCGAAAAAATGTGATTATAAATTTGTATAGGATATTTCAATCGATTCTATGATTTTATTTTCAAAATATGATTTTATTTCAATATAAATCCGGATTTATACCAAATTCTCAATTATATATATATAAGTATAATTATTATTTAAAGAATACTTAGTTTTATATCAAAAATTACAAATATTGGTATACCATAATATTGGTATATCTATAGATTATGTTAATGCCAAATATTAATAGACTTTAAATACATATAAGTAATTAATATATGATATATATTATATATGTAATTTTATACCAATTATAACTTTTAATGTAATCTATTCAGTATCCACGATTACACATACATACATTACATGTATATATATATATATATATATATATATATATATATATATATATATATATATATATATATATATATAATATATATATACATGTAAATGTATTTATATGTATCTATAGATACCTCCATAAACTATTGTTGCTTCTGTATCTATAGATACACATATATTATACTCTGAAATTATTATTATTATTATTATACATATATATGTAAATAATTTACTAATACTATTATAATAACAATAATACACACACAATAATACACATAAACATAATATGTATTGTATTCTCAATTGGCCATGGAAATCAATATATTTTATTTTTTATTAACAAGGTCATGTCCATGTTACAAATTCTATTCAGTATTAAGTATATACTAATCGAAACATATATATATATATATATATATATTATATATTACATATTAATGTAACTTCAGCTATTCCTCAAATAAATTTACTTTATACACTATTGTGTTTAGTGTGTAGTTTATACTATATACTGTATATATATATATATATATATATATATATATATATATATATATATATATATATACAGTAGTATAATATAGTATATATACATATTATAATAATTATTGATGGTATACATATATATATATATATATATACACACACACAGACACACATATGTATTAGTATATATAATATTTAAATATATAAGTGTTCGATATATATATATATATATATATATATATATATATATATATATATATATACACACACACAGACACACATATATATATATATATATATATATATATATATATATATATATATATATATATATATATATCGAACACTTATATATTTAAATATTATATATACTAATACATACTCATTTTAATTTTATTGAGGCCTTATTATAATGTTTATGACTGTATATATATATATATATATATATATATATATATATATATATATATATATATATATATATATATATATATATAATGACTCTAGATAATTTATATTATTAATAATTTGATATATTACAATTATTTAATTAAATAATTATACTACAAATTATATATTATATATTACCAAAAATAATCAATAAACAGGCAAAGCTACATTTAGTATTAAAATGAAATTAAATGAGTCATAATAAGTCATCGCTAACCAAATCTGTGGAGTCAATGTCGAAATTGTTACGTAAAGCGAGGTCGATGTTATCTAGTTGTGACTGTTCCACGAAATTTAGAAATTCGGACAAATTAACTGGCATTCCAGGTGTGTTGTCAATCTAATAAATAATATGATATATATTATTCATGTATGATTATATTAATTTTAAGAAAATGTATTTAAATTTATTTTTTAAATTACCTAATATATATATATATATATATATATATATATATAATAAGTATATACTATCCTATAATGTGTTAAGAATTAACTAGTGTATACCAAATATAATGTAAATATAAATATTAATCGATAGTACGTCATAGAAAATAACGATTTATCAAATATCGATTGTATTTCATAAACAAATCAATATTTTATATTATTGAAATTATTGTTAGATTTTTACTATGCAATTATAATATACATTCCTTTGTGAGTAAGTACCACAATATATATACATATACGTATATATTTACAACAAAAGCCTTTTTATAAGAAAACTTGTCACATATTTGGAGGAATTCACCCTTTTCCTCATTAAAAAACCTCTTTATAAGAAATCGTATATAAGAAAAACATATGTATAAGAAATTATTTTATACAATATATACAATATATACAATATAATTATATATAAAAATAAATAGAAGTATTGTATATTGAAAAAAATTATAGAAAAAAATTAATACTTTTCTATCATATATTTTTATTATATAAGAAATTGTTGTTTCTTACAAATATTTTATATTACACATAATTACATAAATAGCTCATATTGAATTAAAATGAATTAATAAATATTATTGTGTATCATTAAATTCATTGATGATACAATTTATTATATTATAAAATTATTCAACTTTTTATTCAAAAATAAATATAAATATAAATTTCATTATTACATGTCGAAGGGCAAACAATACAGTATAAATTTGATTACTTTTGATTACTACTTTTAAATAAATAAATATACTATATATAACATATAAGTTATATAATGCATTTTCAATTATAAATTAATTCTTAAAATCATTGGAAAAGTAAAAACCTCTTTATAAGAAAACCTCTCTATAAGAACAAAATTATTGAAAAAACCAGTTTCTTATAGAGATGTTTCATTGTATATATTTATTTATATATATATATATATATATATATATATATATATACATATATATAAATATGTATATGATTTATATTTGTTATTATTGTTTTGACTATAGTCATGTATGTACACATATATTTTTCTTTGTGCTAAAATCATGTTTGGTTATGTTTATGATTTTAAATATATATAATTATCAATTGTTGTTGTTATTTTTATTATTTATATAAGTATGTATATTATACCAACAAAATTATATCTATATGGTAATATGTTATATTATGTATGTTGTTAATAGGTATACCTATGTATATGTATACGTAGGTACCTATGACGTTATGCATAAATACTTAAGTAATTCTAATTTCAATTGCAACTTATACAAAAGTTGTGTCAAATCAATGTGTATCTTTAATTAATGCATATATATTTATTCTTATTAGAATATACTATATATTATATAGTTACTATATTATTAGTATTTATATATATATATATATATATATATATATATATATATATATATGCTACAACTACTGGAATTGGAATGCTCATCAGCAGCCAAGCTTATAACAAAATCGCTAGTGTCTGAATTTTCAAGTGTATCCAAATATTAGTGACTATAGTCACTAACTATTATAACAAGAAACTGGGATATTATATACCAAACTTACTTGTTTGACAAGACATAAACCAAAGTATAATGTATTGATAATAGGAGGAGACTATAAATATACATCTAGATATCATCAGACTACAAATCGAAATGGCCAAATGCTCAAAGATTATCAAGAAAACAATATTCTATGTCTAAACAATCACTTACAGAAAAGATATGGTCAATGTATAATAACAGAAGATATAAAATTTAGTTTTAGATTTAATCAAAATTAAAAAGCAGTAGGGGACGTGAGGGGGTTTGGGCGATGCGGGGGTTTTGGTCGATGGCAATATAACCACAACGGTAATAGATATGAAAATATTTTACATTAACGAACTGTGTATAATATTAATGTTACCTAATATTTTAAGAAAAATTGAAGAAAAATTAAATATATTGAATAATATTATCGATTATGTAAAAAGTGCATTTTCTGCTATATTATTGTAATAAATAGCGGAGAGTTAATGGTAAATTACAACACAATTAATAACATTTGTATGATAATTTTTTTATAATATTAAACTACTCAATATTCTACATAAAATGAATTAAAAATTAATTAAAAATATTAATTATATAATTGAATAAAGATAACATAACAATACTATATGCTATGAGGGTATTTTGGTCGATATCATGAGGGGGTTTTGGGCGATGAATCGACCAATCAACGATCAAAAATTTGCATAATTAAATTCTCTAAATAATATACAAATTGCGATCGTTCCATTGAATTGTGTAAGATGATATACATTGCATACTATACAATTAATAAATTGTATTAATTATACTATATAGATTGTGCAAATAGTAGATACAATTATAATGTATATCTTATATATATATATATATAAATATAATATAATATAAAAAAATATATATATATATATAATATAAAATAATAATATATATATCTTATTTATATATACTTATTTGTATGTTTTATATATATATATATATATATATATTTATGGTATACTTATAATTACATTAGGTATATTTATATATGTAAATGTGTTTAATAATTATGTGTTTGAGATACATTTGTAAAAAATATATAATAAATATTATCTAATAGGTTATTGGTTTTGTATATAACCTATATGATATCATGAACATATTAATGTCCCTATTTTAAATAACCTAATGTTAAAACATTAAACACATAAATTACCGCTAACTCGGAATTATTTATAGATTCTAGTTTCATTCTATGTAAATAGATTAAAGAATAATTAGATGTCTCATAAACTTTTTTGTTCCTTGTTGGTCTGATTAAGCATGACTTGACTGTATATATATATATAATTGATTATTTGGTAATCGGAATTATCTAAATATTAAATCTTTTTATCATAATATATATATATATATATAATTGATTATTTAGTAATCGGAATTATCTAAATATTAAATCTTTTTATCATAATATATATATATATATATATATATGATTATTCAGTAATATATAGGACTGCATGAATATACAAGATAATTATTTATTTTCATAAAATATAATTAATTTGTGAAATTATAAATAATAAAATATTCTATAGATATTATTAATTATATATATTTAATTATTATTATTTTATTAAAAAATATATGTAACTATAATTATAACTATACAAATCAATCTAAATGCAACTGATAGGTTTGTATATTATACAACATAAAATACATAATAAATATAATTATTATTCTAACAAAATTATAATAAATTACTCATAATCTAGTCATATATGTTGAATTTAGTGAAACTGTATATTATACATAGATTAGCCCACATTATATAAATATATTTATAATGGAAAAGTATAATAATGTTATATTTTACACTGTTTACCAGATGATTAATCACAGGATTAATGATTTGTAATTATTTATGTATATATATATATATATATAACATATATTATTTATTAATAGTAATTTTATTTTTATAGTTATCATATAGTTATAAATTAATATATTAACTATTCATATACAGTTATTTCATAATACATTAAATTAATATATAATTTTTTAATTTAACAATAAGATTACAAAAATAGCTTTATAAATTGTTCTTAAATTATAAATTAATATATTAACTATTTGTCTAGTATTTATTTAATACATTAATATATACTGGAATAGTATATAATTAATTGATTTTGAAATATTTCATAAATAATAATACATTAACAAGTGATTTATTAAAATATAATTTTATTTATTAAATAGTAATTTCATATATAATTTATTAAATAGTATTACAATATATTCTAGAATATAAATAGTCTAGACTATATGTAAACTATAGTCTACATACAATTTATATAATTAATAATTAATTTTTTATGTAAACTAGTTAATTATAAATTAATATATTCTTTCAATATTAACAGTGAATTAAAAAAAAAACAATTATTTGTATGTAATAAAAAATACAGCCACATATATAAAATGAATTGATTTATAAATATTTCATAAATACTTTATAAATATATACATAAAATATACATAAATATGAATTATTTATTAAAATATAATTATAATGATTATCCTGTGTTCATATATATAATATAATAAAATATACATGAGTGATTTATTCAGATATAATTATATTGATTATCATATGTTCATATATACAATTAATAAAATAAATGTAATTTTTTTTATAAATTTATTTAAATTCACAAATTTAATTTAATGCGTATCATGCATAATGCATGGTACTATATATAGTAACTATATTTATCATAGTTTAAATTAAACAGATGACTTCATAGTAATATATGATTTCATAGTAAGATTAAATTATATAACATTTTATTTTATTTTTAATTGTTATATATATATATTTTTTAGACATAGTATTTATTTATCTTCCACATTTAGCTTATACTGAGATCCTTGATAACAGCTGTATAATCCTTTCTTTTACCTAATGGAGAATTAATTAGTTATAATATAATAGTTATATTAAAATATCAATAAATGTATATATTAATATGAATTTAATTTTAATAATATGAATATATATTATGTGATAATATTAAATTAACATATACTTATTCTATAATAATTTTACAAATATTTTTTTTACATTTTGAGAATTAATTTGATTACACATATTTTATTACATACCTATTATATATATTTATATAAATGTAGTTAAATTATATTCATATTATTTATATATATATATATTTATATTTATATATATATATATATATATATATATATATATACATAATATGATTTATACTAATAAATAAATAATATATATTTGTATATTTAATAAATTTAACATATTTTAATATTGAAAGTGAAATATGTGAAGTAAAACCATTTTTATGAGAATCTCATAGACTAGCCCAGATTGATTTTCTCTGAATCGGTTTGAATTAACTATAGGAAATTAAATTTATTATTATATAAATGTTTAAAATTGTATAGGTGACGATAAATGACGATTGGAAGGAAATATTTAACATTATATAAACATTATTATAATATAATAATTATTTAGTAAAAATATTAATTTTTAATATATTCATAATACATTTTTAGAAATTATTTGTTAAAATATATTTATTTAGGTGTATAATTTGATTATTTCTATTAATGAAAAATTTTAAAATTTATAAAATTTACCTATATTTCACATTATAAGTAATTTATTTATAATTAATTATTAAAGTATTTAAATATATACATTTAAATTAAATGTATATCAGATTACATATTTATATTTTAAATACATATACTATATTTTAATCTTAATATTTCATAAGTAAGTAAAAACCATGTTAACAAGAGGAACATGAATTAGCCCACCTGCAGGATCTGCAGTGCAGGTTGATGATCTCTGAACCGAGCTAACTGTAGAAAATTAAATCATTATTAGTATATAACTATAGTTACATACATAGATTTATAGTTTACATTATTATTGTAAACTATAAATCTAGGGTTACATATAACATATATGTATATATGCACACATTATATAGACAGAATAATAATGTAATTCAAATTTATATATATATATATATTTTTTATATTTTGAGAAATAATGTTATCAAATATATTTTTTTATATAAATAAATGCATTTATATATTATAATTAAATTGTTATTAATTAAACTACATGTATATTATTATATATAATTTATGCTAGTAAATATATAATTTAATTATTTCTATTCATGTTAAATTCATCAAAGTATTTACATTATTTATCAATTAATTATTTATAAAAAAAATACATATAATTAAATTATAATTAAATGTATTTTAATATCCTAATATATGTATAATATACATTGTATATAATATATATGCATATTTAATGAATTTAATATTTTAAGATTTTAAATTCAAACCATTTTTATGAGAATCTCATAGATTAGCCCAGGTTGATGTTTTCTGAATCGATTTGATAAGACTTGATTATAACTATAGGACATTTTTATCATAGAATAATAATTTAATACAAATTATTAATTTCAAATATATAAATATATACAAATATATATTGTATATTTTAAGAAACTGTTGAATAAATGTTAAATATATTTGTTATAAAATATAAATATATATAATTTAATTATTTCTATTCATGTTAAATGTATCAAATTAATACATGTCACATTCTTTATAAATCAGTTATTTATATAAAAATGGTATTCTAAAAAAAGTATGTATAATTAAATCTATATTCAATGAATTTTAATATCAGAATACATATTTGTATACATAATGAAATTAATATATATATATATATATAATAGTAATCAATAATGGATGTGTAATAAATAAAAACCATTTCTACTGGAACGACTCAAATTGTCCACCTTAATAATGTTCTTTGAGCTGAGCTGAGTTAACTATAGGAAATTAAATTATTATTATATAAATATGCACAATATATTATCATAAATTAATATTTGTATACAAATATATATATATAATAGTTTATGGTGTACCCCAATATTCTATTCTAGGACAATTACTTTTTTATATATTTATTAATTATATGATATTATGTTCTCCAAAAAATAAATACATATTATTTATTGATGATACTAATATAATTATTACATATAAATTACTTAATAATCTAACAATTATAAATTATAATCAGCATGTGATGACATTTTTCTATGGTATAAACTTAATAAATTATCCATAAATATAGATAAAACGCATTGTATGTATTTAAAAATGATATACTATTTAATATATGTATAGATTATACACTTTTATCTCAGCTAACTTATACATATTTTCTTGGAATAAATCTGGATACTTGTTTAAATTGGAAATGTCATTTAGGTTATCTTAAAAATAAATTATTGAAAATTGTATTGATTATAAAAAATGTTTCATACTTTGTAAATACATCTGCCATGATCAAACTATACTATGCTTTATTTTATCCATATTTAATTTACTGTATAGAAATATGGGGGCATCGTTATGTATCAAACTTAAATATAATTTATTTTATTCAAAAAATGATTTTAAACATAATTTTTATATAATAACCAAATGATTTTGTTTCTCTATTTAAAATGGGAAAATAATGGAAAATATAACATTATCTTTATGATATTTATAAGTACAAGACTAGCATTTACATGTATAAATTGTGCCATCCTTAGGATGATGCTATTATTTTAAATTGACGACTAAAAAATATTTAATAACAGGAGTTAATGTGATTTTATTCAACCTTATTTTAAATATAATTATATGAATAATACCTTAAGTAATTACTTACACTCGGACAACAACTTTGGAATGCTTTAAGTATAGATATAAGAAAGTCCCATTCCTTATCATTATTTTTTTTAAATCTTAAAATAAATATTATATTTATAAAATAATATATATTTAATATATATTATACTTATTCTATTTGACTTAGGAAAATATTTTTGTATATATTATTTAAATTTGTATTATATTTATTTGACATTATAAAAATACTGTCCTTAGATTAAATTATGACACTATAACAAACTGACATTATACAAATTATTGTATATAATTTTATGATTTTGTTAGCTTTTATTTTATTTGTACATTTGTTTACATTAAATAAATTACTTTAGTAAAATGTGAATTATCAAATTAATTTAAATATAAGTATGTATATATATATGTGTATGTATGTATATGTATATGTATATAGTTATATGTATATGTGTATGTGTATGTGTATATGTATATGTGTGTGCGAGTGTGTATATTTGTATGTATGTACATTCGAAATTGTTAACCTATATTGTATTGAATATATTTATTTATTTTGTTCTCTTGCTTCTTAGTTTTAAATGTTGGTTATCTCCTATTTATTTCCTCTATATTATATTTTAGTTTATGTTATATTAATTCTTGATGTATTTCTTAGATTTTAATTATAATTTAATAATGTATTTATGTTATACTATTATGACTTACTGGTTACATATATAATATAAAAAAAATAAAATATATAATAAAATATTTATTATATATTTTATTTTTTTAATTGTATAATTGATTGTATAACATTATTATTTATTTATTACTATATTCTATAATGATACTTATCATGTTAATAACGGTGTAATTGATAAGAAACATTGCTTCTATAATGATAATATCGTATACGCTAAGTATATATACGCTGCCATTACCTAAATATGATAACTTTGATAATAATATATTTAATATTTATATGATATGTATATGAAATATACTTACATAAATACAATATAAATTGCTACTAATATCATAATGATATGTAACTTTCATATTAATGTGATTTAATAAATGATATATATATATATATATATATATATATATATATATATATATATATACATTACATATAAATTATATAATATAATATATGATATATGATATATAATATATAAAAATATATATATTTAATTTCTTACCGGAGTTCTAGATTTCTGATATATTCATTTATATCTCTTCATAAAGCTCTGTCATAAATACAAGTCATAATATTCTTTATTTAATTTATTATATTTCGTAATGTATTTGATTGGTAAATATATAAACGCGTAACTATATCAAAAACGTAATACAAAGTAATATAAAGTATTATAAAATCATTATAATATTTTATATATTGCGTGTGTTGTATATTTGTCATCGAATTATGACGAATATCCGAAAAAGTTTATTAAAATGCCAAATTTAATGTTTGAGTACATAGGGCGACACCTATTAACACATTCGGAACTATCGCCCAAAACCCCCTCACGTATCATATTTGACTGATATTTACTAGTATTATTAGAATTGATAATACATAAATTTGATATAATGAAATACATATCCGAGATAGCTATCTAGTATATTAACATCTTTTTAATACATAATCTAAAATTTAAATACTAATATTTAATATTCACGGAGTACTGACTACTATGGCGAGGGCTAAATTGTATCGCCCAAAACCCCCTCACGTCCCCTATGTTTGGATGACATACGGGCAGAAGTTTGGAAATAAGATGATTCCAAAGAATGTTTTTTAAAATCCTGTAACCGTGTTAATTTACAGGAACCTATAATATGTTGGACATATGGATGTATTCTTCCTTTTCCTAAAAAAGGTGACATTTCCATCACAAAAAAACGACAGAGTAATTACTACAGTCGCCGCAAATATATATAAGCTGATCTTATTAAACAAGATTGGACAAGAAATCCAATCCTAAGAAAAAATCAAAATGAATTACGAATAAATAGATCTACAAAGGGACACATTCTGACTATTAGACGAATTTTAGAATGAATAAAATCTAAAAACCCGCCACTAACTATACTCTTCATTGCCTTTTTAAAAGCTTTTAACATGCTAAATCGCAATAAGATTGAAGAAATAATTTTAAAGTATGGTATACTAGAAGAAACATTCTGTGCAATTATGATGATCTACAAGAATAATTGTTCAATGGTTCGCTCACCAGATGGAGATCTTAGGTTATATGAGCTAGGTTTTATTTTAACAGAAAGAAAAAGCATCCGATATCCCGGAGAACAAATTACCGATACGGACTATGCTGACGATATTGCCGTAACATGTAATTATCTGAAAAATGCATCTTTCAGAGTATGCTAAAACATTATTACTGAAAATCGAAACAGCTGCAAAAGATATTGGACTTAGAATTACAACTAACAAAACGGAATACATCAATATCAATCAGACTATAGTCAATTATTGTTATAATAACATACAAATGAATTCACTTTTAAAAGTATCTAGGGAAGTGTAATCAATTAAGATGATTTCAAATATCTAGGAAGTTATATTATATCAACTAAAAAAGATGTTAATATAATCGCTAAAGCCTGGGTAGCATTAAATAGCATGAATATAATCTTGAAATCAAATCTATAGATTAGAGTTATAAGTACTCATATTAAAATAATTATTTTCAGAGCTGCAATCGAATCCATGCTTGTTAATGGTTATGTTACTCTAACAACCTAGTTATATAAAAATATATATGGAACCTACACATGCATGCTCCGAGCTTAATAAACAAATCATGGCGATGTCATCTAACAATTGAGCAACTATATATTCCAAAAATTATCAAATCAATACGTATGCAAAGGCTGAGGTTCGCCGATCACTTCTGGAGAAACACATATGAATTAGCGAGGGATATGTTACTCTGGCAACCACAGCATGGTAAACATACGCGGGTCGCCCAACGAAGACATACATAGATAAACTGCAGGATGATACCGATCTGCTAACGAAAGATGAAATAAAGACGGCGATGAATGATATATAAGGATGTAATAATTATGTCATGGACTACCGAGAAAGCTCGACCTGGTAAGGTATACCTTATATATACCTTATAAGGTAAGGTATATATATATATATATATATATATATATATATATATATATAATACATACTATATTATATTTTTATGAAAACATACTTTTATTAAATAACCAATTTTACTTTATTTATATATCTTATCTAAATATCATAATATAATATAACTAGTGTGCGAATATGTATGTGTGTATAACAAATTAGTTATTTACACTAACATTATATATATATATATATATATATATATATTGTTTACATTTAATAATATTTGATTTATTCTAGTCAAGGATTTTTCATCACAACATAATTATTCTAGTAATATATATTCCAAAATGTATAAGCATCTTTAATATTATAACATATTATTTGTCTAAAACGAAAATAAAATAAATATCGTTATTTATAAAGTGTAATGTATCACCATATAAAATAACACCAAGATAATACAACATATTACAATAGAGTAAAAAACTTGTGTTAAAGTGTTTGTGTGCGATTATTTGCACAGACACACAGACACACACATACACACATATGTGTTAGTGTATATGAATTAGTGATGTAGTACAAGCTTATAATCGATGACCACTGTATTATATTATATTACAAGAAACGGTCAATGATTAACTAATGGCCGTGTGACTAATAGATCGTTACGTTTATTTCGTAGGTTGTAACTCGCGTATGTCCTTTAAGTAATAAATGTGAATAGTTGTAGTATTGCTCTATAGTACATAGGGGAGAGTAGCTATTAGAATACCGACACCATAACAATAAATCACCATAAATGTATTATTTCTTAATTAAATATTTACAAATTTTATTTATATATATATTAAGTAGGTAGCAACCTATATACATATAATAGCTATTTTTAAATTTATTTAAATTTAATTTTTTTACTCTGATATAACAAGGGTGTCCATATTATGTGCACTGTCTATTTTATATAAACTTACTATTTTATTAAATATACCCCTTCATTCGCTATTTTCTTGATTTACACTTTTACAACAATAAAACAATAACCTCCACAACATTATGTAGATATATCGGTATTATTTTAGACTATTCCCTCTTCTTTCAATTTTATATTTCTTATAGGTTATTACAAATCAGTTAATTGCCATATTTATAATACGCAGAATTCGAATGTCATTAAGTGGATCCCGAACATTTAAAGTGATGATATTTTTTTTTTATTACATAATAATACTTATTGTAGTATTTTTTAGTATCTGTAAAAAATTAGATATGAATTCAGTCTAGAAATGGCATAAAAATGTGTTTTATAACGATAAGATAATGCTATATTATATACTATTCAATATTACATTTTTATGCTGTCAAACTTCAAAAGCTGTTTTCTCAGAATAATTATTTCGCTTAGCGCGAAGTATATGCATTCAAAAACATAGAACATAAAAACTATTATAATTATAATATTAATTTTGTTGGCTTTATATAGAATTAAATTATGTGAATAGTAAAATAGAGAGATAATTAATAAAATATATAGAATTCATTGTATAAAATAATAATTTCTATAAAAATACCATAATTTTAGTATAGCCAATTTTTAATTTAGATATATATATAATATAATAAATAATACTATTTAAAATAACTTTCTATTTTCCTATGCATTTATATGTTATGAATACATTACAAAACAATATAAGTCAATTGAATGAATAGAATATCAGTTCTATTTTTTTAGTTGACCTATGTTATTCCTATCTATTTATACACGAAATTGGCAAATTGCGTGTTATGTGCAGGATCCCCTTAACAAATTTATAACTAAAACAATAATAAATTCTCTAGTTATAGTATGGTTTTATTATTGCTAAATATTTGTTACTAATAAATCCTTATTAATATTAATACTGTAGAATTATACACAAATTCATAACCCCACTCAAACGTATAATTTGGTCCCCTATATATTCTTATTAGTTATATATATATATATATATATATATATATATATATTCTGACTACTCATAATGTCCATATATGTAACTATGACATTACATAGTTATATTAATCTTCTCTCCGATGGCTTTAATTTACAACATTATATATTATATAAATTAATGTATTAAATCATAAATCTATATATTCATCTTGTACAACTTATTTTCCAACTACCCTTTTTCACCATCTATTGGAATCTATTCACTATTGTAAATCCATGTTTAATTTATAATTATAAAAAACTTTCTTATTTACAAAAAAGCTATAAGAAACGTATTCCTGAATAATACACTTCCTTAAATACATTAACAAGGAATATAAGATAATCTAATTTAGTTACATATTTAATTCTTAAACTTATAGTTGATGGTATCTAATAAATTATTAATAATGTTATTATTTTCACTATATATATATATATATATATATATATATATATATATACTATTTTATTGATATACGTTACTGTGCACATTCGTGGGTACATCCATGACATAGGTCCGATGAGTGCATATTTTTATAAACATAAAATACAAATTACATATAATCAATCAATCCAATCAATATATATTTATTTATTTTATTTATTTAAAATTAAATAATTAAATTATATATTTATAATTTAATTTGTAATATATTTTTTGATTAAAATGTAGATTATATTATAATATATACTATATACATAATACCCTAATACCTTTATATAACATATAAAATAATAACATATTTATGATATTTTATCTGAAATGATAGTGTAGTATGCTTCAATAATTATAAATTATACGTAATTAAAAAAACCTGCTGATGATAAGGGGAATCTGAGATAGGACTTTGTGCCCTGGCGGCGTATTTAAGCGGCGGTGGGGGAGGAGGATGTTGTTGTTGTTCTGCCGGGAACCCGCTATCCGAACTAGTAGACGAACTATCCGCGTATCTTGTATGCTGCCCGGAATAGGCCGGGGGTTGGGGTGAACGTACGGCCGGACGACGGAACACCTCACCGCTCACGTGTTGTTGTTGTTGTTTTTGCGGTGGTGGCGATGGTGCCGGTGGTTTATTAGCGGATATCGGCGACCCGTTTCTTCTGAAGCGACGCCTCAACACGTCGAACGGAGACCCAGACGAAGGCTTATGTCGAGATTTTACGTCGGCGTTTCGTTGTTGTTGTTCTCGATACGTTCTGGTAGGTTCTCGACGGTTGTGTTCTCTATCGACCGTGTTCTCGTTATCTAGGTCGCCGTAATGAACGCCCGGAGAAGTCCGAGTGGCTCTATTACTAGTCCGGCACTGCATTCTCAGTACCCGGTGACGTCGAGCGCATAGTTATTTACATGGCGCCTGTCGTGGTTCTATAGTTCCCGAGCGTTTGCGTGTTTCTATGTGGGTGTGTGTATTGTGTACGTATGTGTATGCGCTGATCAACGGAGTGGTTTAGTTATGTCGTAGATGAGATGAAATCGGCTAAAGATGTTTTCAATAAGTATACTCTAATTTTCAATTGTTGTATATCTGTGAAATGCAAAATTAATGTTACATTATAATTGTTATTATTACATTATTATTTGTATTATTTTTATTACAATTATTATTATACTTCTATTACTCTTATTATTATCAAATTTATATTCCACGTGTTTGCAGCTAGTTATTATTGATTGATAAATACAATATATTATATAAATTTAACATAATGTTTATATTTATATAATTGTAATAAGAAACAATCATATTTAAAATTATAAAATTAAAATGTATGCTATTTACTAGAGAAAAATATTATATATAATAATATAAAATATATAAAAATATATAAATTATTTGTAGATGTTGTTTTATCTCTATAGAGAGAAAACAATAATAGTATACCCTTTAAATTATATTTGTTTTTATAATAATAGATCACATAATAAATAAATGATATTCTATCAAATATTTGTATTATATAAATAATAAGTGATTATTTAATGAAGTATAATCTATAATATTATAGTTATTTTATATACATGTCACACTATATATACACAGTTAAACAATAATATTTTATTTTATGGAATGAATATAATTCCCAGATACATATACGTATTATATATAATTCTACATATTATACATATTTATATATTTTTAACACATATTAATAAAAATAAATTATATTAACTTATTTAAATTAATCTATTTACTATGTTTATTAACTTATCTTATATAGACATAGTACATCTATATCATCTATAGATGCTCGTTACATATATATATATATACATAATATTTATTATATATACACATACACATATGCAAATGACAATAGTATATTTTATAACTATATTAATATATAGTCAACAGAGCGCGATATCGTTCTACAAGCAATTTACATGACATACACGATAACAATAATAACTGACAACGTAACCTTAGTGTGTCACGTGTTATGTAATAGACTCAATTATTAATTACCGTGCATAATTATTATTCTATTTATAATATTGTCGTGTAGCAATTGTACGCTCGCCTATAATTATACAAATTTGTAATTATTGTTCTACGTATAACTATATTATGAGGTGAACATGTTTACCAATTTATCTACATATTAATGAATATATATATATATATATATATATATATATATATATACATATCACTTGAATACTAATTTGAGAATAATTATATATATATATATATATATATTCAAAATGATATAAATTTATAGTTAACTAAAATATATTAATTTGGAATATTCGTGAACTTACACGTAAAAGACAGGTACAAAATGAGTCCTATACAAATATTTAAACTATTTTAATAAAGTTAAAACTTTTTAATTTTGTTTTATATAGATATAATTAATATTTAACTATATACTTACTTTATAATTGTACGACAAGATCAGATAATGAAAAATTAACTTTACAATTTTTGTTAATGAAAACTGATCTTGTTTTGTATTATAATTGAATCAAAGCAATATATTTATATTTTATATTTCATAAATACATACATAACACAAACAATATATTATATATCAATTCTGAAAATGTTATAAAGATTTATCAACACGTCCAAACGGTTAATTCTTCTAAACAGTATAAAGTGTTAAACAACACTTCCGAGATATAAGCTACCATTGTTGTATAATACATGTATAATAATAAAGTGTATTATATTTTGTATATGATTATGTTTATAATTAATATATATGGTACTTGTTGTTACATTTAAGGGGGCGTGCGATGTTCGTTTTTTTCTAAACAAATTTATAAATCAATTTTTATTTTATTGAAATTATATTATATAATTAATTATCTTTCATTTACAAAAAAAAATCGTTAAGAAATGTGCAATATAACTATCAAAATTGTATGTTTTATGATATCTATATCTATATCTATATTTCTACTAGTCTGTCCTATTCTAAATATTTTGTAAATAAATGAAATAATAATTATTGTAAAATATTAGGAATTATAAATTCATTCCATTTTATAAGATACATTTTACAATTTTTTGAAAAATATGTTTAGCTTGTATTTATTAAAAAAAATATTACTTTATTTTTCAACATCAATTTACTCAGTAACTTTTTTTATGATAAGTAATGTTACTAAATTACGATAATATATTTTTATTTTTCAATATTTTTTAATAAAACCTTATGCATTGGAAATATATTTATATATAGATTAAATAGAATAAAATGAAATTTATAAATTTATAAAAATATAATATATATATGACATTATTTATAATAATATCTAATAATTTATAATTATATATGATATATATATATATATTATTATAAATTTATAAACTACTTGTATATATTTATATAGAATTTTATTTTATTGCATATAAAGCCGTATTTATTAGCTATATATATTAGTAATCATAGACAAAATTGTTAGGACATTAGCTACTATAGATAATAAATTGAACCATGTTACATAGTAATACTCCTTGCATTTTTTTCCTATCTTAAAAGATATTAACATTGTCAATTATATTATTGCTATATTTATCGGCAACGTCGCACAACTCCTTAACGAAATGGTATATATTATTTTAAATATAATGAATTGTATTTTAATATTTTTAAGTAAAATAATTGTTGATTAAAAATGAATATACGCATTTAGAATCGTGAACATAAACATATATATATATATATATATACTCTATGAGTATACTATGAGTATACTCTATTTATAACTTTCTGCAGGTGTCGCCGATCGACACCCGGATCAAATTATAATTCCAACTCGTTCAATAATTAACCGAAAATGCGTATACTGTTTTTTAATTAAAAAGGTACATATAGACAATTTTAGAATACCATATTATTGTATTGATTGATAATTTATTTATTTAAGCAAATACATAGCCGAAAATATAATGGAAAGTATAAAGTATAGATATTTGCTAACGATAACATACGTTATAGAAATAAACAAAGAATAATACGACATTAAAAAATTAAAGAAATTAAAAAGTTTTACAGTTACCGTAAAAATAAACGAAAAACAATCGAAAGTAGAAATAAATCATATAGTAAAAATAAACGAAAAATGATCAAAATAGAAATAAAAGATAGCGTAAAATAATCGAAAATAGAAATAAAATACATTATTTTGTAAGTGGTATCGAAATATTCAATTTCTACTTTAACTTTATAGAACTCTTCTTATCTTGTTACCCAAAATCAATAATATTATTTATTATGTATTAAACCTATAATTGAAAAATAATAACTTCTGTAGATTCAGAATTTTAAAATATTAATGTATCGTCGTTTAATATGGTATTATCAAATTCATCTCCGTTCTATATATAGAACGGAGTATACTTTATATATTTGTGTATTAATTTCTTTTAATGCATAATTATAAGTTGATTTTAAATTTGAAGCGATTCGTATGTGTATTTAGTGAAATATCATCGATTATATAGTCATGTGATTATCGGGAAGCTTTGGAGTATGGGGAATAATTATATGAAACCGGCGCAACAGGGGATTTTTGAAGAAAAAAAATGTATTTATTACAAATTATATTTTACAAAAATCAAAAATGTGATTAATTCCCTTTAAAGTGATATATAATATGATGTACAAATATAAAAATAAGTGCGTACAATATGCATTTATAAATGATAAGCGATTCAAAATTATGATCATTTTTTTAATTTATTTATTTACTAATAATGTAAGTCCCATTCTCTTTGTCTTATGCTTATCAACAAATGTTAAATTAGAATATATATTACTCTAAATGTATTGTACAAAATACAAAAAAATAGTTATTATTTTATGTATTTATAAAGTTATGGTACTATATATATTCAATACAAATTTTAAATAAAATACAATTTAAATTTTAAATAATAATTTAATTTCAAAACACAAATATCTCTCATGTTCTATTTTAAAAACTAATTTTGTATATTTGAATCTCCATAACTTTAGATCTACTTGAAACTATATGAAAATTTCAGAAATTATTTAAATTATTATAATCTTCAGATACATATATCATCTAAAATATATAAATATATATATATATATATATATAATAATTCTAAAAAATAATATCTGATTACATATAATATATTATAACATTTACGAAAAATTGTGGAATATTTATGATTTTTGAAATTTGTGATATATAGGACCCATTCTCTTGGTATTATAATTGATAAACAAAATTAAATTTAGAATATTTATATAGCTCTAAATGTAATGTATTGATACAAAAAAGGTAGTTATTCTATTATGTATTTCTAAAGTTATACTTTTAGTAAAACAATAATTATAGATAAATCTCCAATATTGCCAAGTAATTAAATCCCATATTGCGCAGGCCCTTAAAGAGTTAATACCAAATATGGTATATATATATATATTAACATATAATACTAAGTAACTTCTGATATTTTGTGGACTTTGAGAGGTAATTGTTATTTGTATCTATTATATTCATATGTAAACAAATCCCTGAATCCTAATTTTTTTTTAAATTGAAACATTTTATTATTATTAGTTAAAATAAATATAAAATATTATTAATATGATATTTAGGTTTACTTATTGATAGCAATAGATGCTGAAAGGTGATACAGTGTATGTTTAATAAAGATCTATTCAGACTAATACAATATCATCATACATAATATATATATATATATATATATATATATATATATATATATATATATATATATATATATATATATTGTTGTTATTGTTATTGTGATTTTTATTTGGTGGAGTCCTTTCATCCCATCCAGGAACTTATATGACGTTTTCACTTATAACCATATATGGATCTAATGTCCACTCGAAGCCGCTCGTGTGTTAAGGGTTCCACAGTTTTAACGAGAGCCGATCATTTATTTATACAAAATTATATAAGATCACTTATAAATAATATTTTAAGACCCATTTTATAAAATTAATTAATTGTCCGGACGAGGCTCGAACCCGTGTCCTACTGATTGTATGTCTGACGCCTTAGACACTGAGCCACACAGGCAGTTATATACATTAATATATATATATATATATATATATATATATATATTAATATATTATTATATTTAAATAACAATATTTTATTAAAAAATTGAATTTTAATATATATATATATATATATATAAATATAAATTATATTATGTTATATATAACATAATATAATATATAATATTATTTAATATATTCTATTACACCTTATTATTGTACTCCTTATTATTACACCTTATTATATTATTTATTTATTTATTTAATGTTATATTTAATTATATTTTATTTGAATGTTTATGACATGGAATATTTTCTGATATTAGATACGGAGTTATCTGATTATATAATAAAATAACGGCGAGATTATAGTATTATTTGGTTCAGCTGTTTAATCGAACACATGTAAATACAATCTTATTACAATAGCCCGTCAGATCGAACACTTATATATTTAAATATTATATATACTAATACATACTCATTATAATTTTATTGAGGCCTTATTATAATGTTTATGACTGTATATATATATATATATATATATATATATATATATATATATATATATATATATTGATACATAATTACACTAATAGGATCATACTTAAAAAATACAATTTTCACTTTAATATATATATATTTTATGTATACATAACTAAAGAAAATCTATAACTATCTTATAATATCATATTATATATTATATAATATTATATATCATTAATAGTATATATCACCCTTGTAGTAGTAACCTCATAAGTTGCCCAAGTGTATTGATTCGTCTACGTTTCAATATCTACAAATATGATATTAACTACATATGATAACACACAAACACACACATACATACACACAAACGTATACAGACACACACACGACGTGTGTCACACGTATGACATACATATGTATATGTACACGGCATACGACGTATGTATGCCAAAGACCTCATAAATATATACATTAACTACTTTAAATTACCTCTCAGAAAAGTAACTATATTCAATAAATTAAGTACTGATCAGTTCTTATTAGCAATATATTCTAGCAACTTTTAAAATTTAATAATTATTAAATTATTAATTTCCCTTTAAAGGTGAAAAAGGTATTATCATCTATAACAAATACATAAGTACACCTAATCGTTTATATACAAATATTAAATATTGAAATACAAATAAAATCTGATAACATTTCCATAGGTGTGAAACTTGATAAAAACATAACAATTCTTAATTAATCAAATGTCACCAACAATAAACGTTATTAATTAAAATAAATAAAACACCATTGAAATTGAATATCTCTCATATCTCAGATAATAACCTCCTCTTATATATTATATAATATATAGTATCTAAGCTATACAGTAACTAAATACTTACTATAATACTTAAACTTCAATAACACATATATGAAAACATTATAAGCTAAATTCAACCTTCAGAATAATTTGTAAGCATCTAAAACGAATAAATATCACTATGCTACCGACATAAATTAAACTGGATTACCTTTAAACACATATCCATTTAAATACAACTATACATATTATACATAATAAACTTATTACATATAATAAATTGATTTTAATTGTAGAAATAACTCGAGGTCATCAAAAAGTACATTTTATAAAAAATGAATCGACTACCTACTATTCTCATTGAAATATGCCAAAACTATAATTACCGAAATATCTCAAAAAATTAAGAACAATCCACATAGATACCTATGGTACTAACTAACCAACTAACTTTATGAACTGTAATTTGTATACATATTCCAAAATATTTGTTTTTATTATTTGTGTTATTATGTATGTCGCCAAAACTTTATTAATATTATTATTAAATCCAACTTCTTCTAAACAATTATTTAAAATTATATTTTTGTGAATACATACATTATATTAATTCTATGCTAGTTATCTAAAACGAGCCGAGTTTTTCAAGCCGACCCGGGTTAGTGAACGGTTCGAACGAATCGAACCGGTCACATGGCTCGATCGAGTTTATTATCTTTGAAATTTTAAATATTAAAAAAAAAAAATTTAAATAAATGTTATTTAAATTTAAATTTTTTTTATCAAATGGATGCAAACATTATTATTATAGAAGAGGGTATTAAACAATATCTTATATGTATAACTTGTTTATATACTAAGCAATGCAATTTCTTTAATAATATATTAGTTATAAAAATAACTTTTTAAAATTAAAATTTAATGGATATTATAATATTGTAATTAAAAAAATATCTTATTTAATTTTAAAATACAACTGATTACAATTGATATTATTATAAATAAAAATCTAGAGTCACACATATGTTTAACAATGTAATCAGATAAACTAGTTTGAAAATCATATATGATACGACAGTCTAATTTTACAATAAATTTGAAAAATCGAGTACGACAAATCGAATCTAGTATGAAAATCTAGTTTGCAATCAAGTAAGAAAATCTAATCAGATAAACAAATTCGAAAATCAAGTACGCTCATTTAATTCGATAGGAAAGAAATAAAATCTAATCTATTATGATAATCAGGTATACAAGGTCAATCTAATTTTAAAATCAAGTATGACAAATCGAATCAAGTATGAAAATCTAGTTCGCTGTGATTTTCAAAAATATAATCCTATAAACAAGGTCAACAATCTAATACGATGAATCGAATTTGAATAATTGGCTTATATATGTTATGAAACATATTTGTTGATGTTTTTCGGAGCAACAATTTTGGATGTTTCAGATGTTTCAGATGTTTCGAAACATACATTTTAGATGTTTTAGTTATTTCGAATCAGGAAATGTTGGTTCATTTAGATCACTATTCTATATAATTGTATACGCACGCATGCATATGCACACACACACACACACATATATATATATATATATATATATATATATATATATATATATATAGATATGTATATACATACATATAATTGTACACACACATATATATATACATATACATATACATATGCATATAAATAATCATATACATATATACATATACATATGCATATAAATAATAATATACATTCACATACGCACACACATATATATATATATATATATATATAATGAATGAATATGAGTCATATTTTAGTGAATCGATTACATAATTATACAATACCCACACCTATATTTACTGACATTGCCAGAGTTACATAATAGCCATGACGTAATAATGGTAACTATACTAATTGGTTACTGACCATGCATAGTGCTACCTAGAATTTTCCGGAGTGCCTCGCTTAAATTCGTTAGTACTAGCTCGTTATTAGGCTAATGCATATTACCAATTCGGCCTATATACATAGGTCATTTCTTGTATGTTAATACCTAGTAGTATATACGACGTATATATATATATATATATATATATATATATATATATATATATATATATATTATACGTTATTATATAGTATATACGTATCTATAATGTAAGTAAATACTTATGTGTATATATATATATATATACATACATATATATATATATATATATATATATATATATATATATATAAATGTGTGTACATGTGTTTGTATGTCATTGGTGTATATTTGTATGTGTTTGTATGTATTTAAATTATTTTATAGGAAGTTTATTAAGTATTATCTATATATCTTAATTATCATATATTAAAGGCGGATGACTATAACACACACATATATATAGGGGAAAGTAACGTAATACGGACACTTCAACAATAAATGTTCTTAACATTTTATGACTCATTATTTGTATTCAAAAATCATGATATATTAATATTATATGATTATAGATATTATTATGATTTTAAAATTTTATTTAATCTTTTAATTCCATAGATAACAGGGGTGTCCGTATTCGGTACCCATGTCCGAATACGGACACCCTGTGTTATAATACGAACACCTTATATACCACTAGATAAACTATATATTATTGATGAATCAATCAGATAAATTACAATTAAATTAATTATAATTAATTTTATGAACAATTTATTCTAATTTAATTAGTTAATAATTTATTTATGTTTGTAATTAATAATACAATTTAAATATCTAAATAATAAAAAAAATAGATTTAGCTTTATTGGTGTTATTAATATTATAACGCACGCGATTTTTATGAAAATCAGAATAGTTCATAAGCTGCGCGCTAATTGGTTATAGGGTGTCCATATTAAGAGTCTTAATTTAATAAATCTAGAGAGTTAGTATTAGGGACTTATATGATCTCTAGTTATATGCTTATAACTTAATGAATAGTTGATAACAAATATAGAAATTATATATATATAATTTTTAGAATGCTGTATTTTTAATAATATATTGTTATATTGTATACCCATTGACCCAAGGGCATAGCTATTACTCTTTCCATTTTACACGAAATCACCTAATCCCTCACTATCACTCTCAATAATATATTCTATGAATCACTCGAATCCGGCACTTTTCCAACATCCTATAAAAAATGCACTCATTACACCCCTCCTTAAGAAACCAAACCTTGACCCTCAAGGCGTCAGCAATTATCGCCAAATATCAAACATGTCGATATTTTCCAAAACATTGGAACGAATCATCGCGATACAACTAACATATTATTTAATATCACACAAAACCCCCCATATCATCCAAAGCGCATATCTTACTTCCAAATCAATAGAAACCGCACTAGCGAAGATATTCGATGATATTATCACTAATCTTGAAAATAAAAATGGCACAATACTCGTACTACTTGATCTCTCCTCCGCGTTCGACACTATTGACCAATCGATTCTAATACACCGTCTTACATCTATAGGTATCACTGGTACTACACACAAATGGCTATCCTCATTCATAACCAACCGAACTTCCTCAGTTTAGTTCACTTAACCCGTTCATCTCCTCGTCTTGTAACACACGGTCTTCCCCTGGATCGGACCTCGGAACAATACTATTTAACATTTACATAATTCCTCTTCTCCATCTTATCTCGAATTCTCCAGTTAGCTTCCATACATATGCGGACGACATCACACTAGTGTAAAGCTTTATGTAAAATGTACAGAAAGCGAACATTTTTCACCTGACATCCTTTCCTCTATTATTACTACCATTCGAAGTTATGATCATAACTTAATCCAATTAAAACCGAGGCTATCTTCCTTCCCTTCAACTCCAAAGTAAAACTTTAGCAACTCCCCCTCCAATCAACATTAATAAACAGCTTATAAGGTACTCAACGCATGTCAAAAATCTTGGTGTTATATTTGACAATACTTTTAATTTGTATAGACAACTGTCCCACATAACAAACATACTAAACTATCAATTACATTAACTACGCCTTATTCGTCATTATATATCAACATTCACCGCGATTATAGCTTCTTCTAACATCCTACCTCTATTCAACTACTGCAATTTTATCTTTTACAATACCCTCACATCGTACATTACTAAACTCCAAATTATTCATAATTCTATAGCTGGGTGTATATTCAATATACCAAAATACTCCCATACTCATATATCTCCATTCCTAGTTAAACTCCACTGGCTACCTGTACGCAGGGCCGGCTTAAGCATACTATGGGCCCCGGGCAAAAAAAACGTATGGGCCCCATAATAATTTAATAACATATTAAATGGACCATTTTGGCAAAAACTAATATTTATAACTCTTCAATTTTATCATATGTTATCATTATACTAATTATTTTGTAATTTGTTTGTGTACTTTAATTAACTCCTCATAATAATTTCTTCTCGCATATATATTTAGAGCAGTGGTTCCTAACCTTTTTTCATCGTGACCCTTTTTTTATAATTCTTAATTAAAAAATATACCATGACCCAATGACAAATTTTATTTTGTTATTATTATACTTTAATCATAAAATAATCATATAAACATTAATATACATATATTTAAATATATATTTCCATCTTAAATTTTTCTCGACCATAAATCCAATTTGCATATAAAAGCATTTATATTATTTTTTAGAAATTGGATCAGGACCTACACAAAATACTCAATGACCCATAGGTTGGGAACCACTGATTTATAGAGTGCATCAATATGTTGTATTACCGCTATTATCTCAATGTAACCTAATTGCAATACTTTTCTGATCGACTTTATTCTACAAAGTAATTAGCTCCACGGTTTTCATTATATCGAAGTCTCAAATTCTAAAATTGCATTTCATTGAATAAATACGTTGACTCTAGTAATGTAATTTACGTTATATAACGTATAATGTTAAAATATATATTTTAACATATATAATATCAAATATAAATTATGTAATTATAAGAAGTCAACAAGAGACTGCACTAACAGAATCTGCTTGCGATAACCATTTTATATTCGATAATGCTTTTAATAAAAAATATTATATTCTTCTTTAATCTAGATGTTAATATATTCTTTATATAGTTTGGCTAAATAAATTATATTGATTTGGGATGAAGGCAAATAATATTGCTACACTTGTCGAAGATTTAACGGCATTTTGCCCAAACAGATTTAAGGAATACACAGTGTAGATATGTGAATCCATATTGACAATGGACTATGGTATATTATAATATATTTAATGGCATTGAATCTTCCAGATATATTGCTGGCATTTTCATAACTTTGAGCTCTATAATCTATTATAATTATATTATTATTGACAAAATTCTAATAGATCGGTATCTAAATATTGACCAATGTGATACATTATAACTGATAAATTATCAGTGATAATGAATCTCAACGTACAATCGTACGTCGTAAATCAATAAATACTTATATAATAATAGTACCTAACTTGATATGAATAACGATAATTGTTAACTTACCTACATGTGATATATATGGAATTGAGTACACTGATATATACTATAATATTTTGAATTTTGTATTTCTTCAATTATGTAGTTATCAGTGATAACTTATCACCTATTCTCCAATAAGAATATCGCCATTATGTGTATTTAGTTGTAAATAAATAGATGAGGGTGATGTCAATCTAGACATTCATTTGCAAGTAATAGGTGCAAAAATTCCTTTAGTATTATATGTATGTTATATATATATATTTATAAATAATATCTGTTTCAATAAATATAATATCTTTCTGTAATAATAGTAAGTTGAAAAAGATAATCATTTTATGTACATAATTCCCTTTCATCGATAGACAATATTAACAATACTATAGGAATAACCTAAATCAGAATAATCCTATTTAAATTAAAACTATTATATATATATATATATATATATATATATATATATATATATATATATTATGTGTACTAATACAACTATAATAATATATACACTATGAGAATATACACATTTTATTAATACGAGCATAAGATAGAGAAAGTTAGGATTATTTTGAGAAAAATTATTTTGAAAATATCTATTTTTTTAATTACTATAACAATTATAAATCTATATAGAATATCGTTTTTTTCGTAATTTATAATCAATATAATCCTTTACAAATATCAGAAATCATAGTTAAAATATATCTTATAAAATATATTTAATTCTAATAAAAAAAAGTATACTTTTTGTTTTGTAAACTAATTATAGAATTATAAATTGTTAAGATTTAACTATGGTTAATAATACCTTAATACGTTTATCATTTATCACCTCCTAGTTTATCAAACAATTATTTATCAATCGGTTTCATACTATTTGATCTAACAATCAGAGATGTGTGAGAAGATCTATGTTATAACTATTAGCATGTGCTCCAAAATCTTCATGTAGCTGTTTCCACCATATCTTCGTGTCAATTTAGAAATTTTTGTAAAATTCACTCTTCAAATCGGCCTAAATGACTCATATTTAATTAATTTATTATATTATTTTTATTTTTTTAATTAGAATTAATAATATATAAGAAAATTAGTTAAGACAATTTTTTTTTTCATATAAATAGTAAAAAAGAAAATGTCTCAAATAATTCATGGGCCCCCCAAAATTTGGGGCCCCGGGCAATTGCCCGATTTGCCACTCCCTTAAGCCGGCCCTGCCTGTACGCCATAGAATCATATATAACAGTCTACTACTGTCTCATAAAGCAATCCACCATGACTCTCCTGACTACCTAACATCCCTACTTAAACTAAAATGACCAACTACTACCACTACACACTCCAATAATACGTTACTATTTCAACTTCCTCGTAAATACAACTTACATTTAACAAACACTCGTGCCTGGGCAATAGCCATCCCATACTCTTGAAACACTCTCCCTGCATCCATCCATACTACACCATGAACTCCAAACTTCAAGAAACTAATGAAAACCCATTTATTCA
>OZ025241.1:78630543-78650543 GCA_964019155.1 Osedax fenrisi
AGCAGCAGTAGTAGTAGTAGTAGTAGTAGTAGTAGTAGTAGTAGTAGTAGTAGTAGTAGTAGTAGTAGTAGTAGTAGTAGTAGTAGTAGTAGTAGTAGTAGTAGTAGTAGTAGTAGTAGTAGTCATAATTATAATAATAATTATAATCATAATTATAATAATATTATTATAAATTGTTTGAATATCTAACATACACAAATCTAATATTGTTAATCACATGTAATTAATTATATTTATCTTATGATCTATTAATAATACGAAAGTCGAGTAACTAAACATTTATTCAACAATAAGCACGTCCAGTCCATTGACTCAGTGTCATTGAAATGACCTCTATACACTTCAGTGATCGATGTACGGTGTAACTGAAGGGTTCGGTGGGGATACTGAATTTGAGTTCACATTTACATTATACTGAACTAATCATTATATATCTACAATTTATTATTATATGTGTGTATGCGTAAGGAAGATTTTTAACAATCCATTGGGAATAGAATTTTGTATGGATTATGGATACTTAATATATATATATATATATATATATATATATATATATATATATATATTATTATAACTATGTATTATATTACATTTCCTTATAAAATATCATATTTATATATACTATTTAGAATATACATTATTTATTATATCTTAACTGTATATATTCGTTTATATGTTATACAATAAATATTCTATATTCAAAATATCGTAATTTTAGTTAATTGGTAATTAATATAATTTAATATAATTTTATATCACATGATCCATTTTATATTGATTATTCCAGTTATTTATAGCTATATTTGTGCATTAATAAGTTTGCATATATATAAATATATATATATATATATATATATGAATATATATTCCTATATAATACGTATTAGGTAGGTATTTACCATTCATACTTGTACTTACTAATGTAATTCGAGCTTATGTTCACTGTTGACTCAAGAGTACTGACAGATTTAACCTAGAATTATATTTTGATATATTTATTATCTATATTCATCAATAGATACAATATAGGTGTTCATGATTTGTTAATGTAGTATAGAGTAGAATGTTATATCAATGAGTGAGATAAATGTACGCAGGGAGAGGTATATCAATATAGATTAAGATTGTTAGAGAAGTATTAGAAAAAAGTAGAGGTATATATATATAGATATATATATATTTGAGATAATGGGAGAAATAAAGACAAGGGATAACTAAAGGAGGTATAGGGACTATATAGGGAACTTCGAAAGAGAAAGTTAGACATTGAGTAGGGTGAAAAGTGATATATATAAGGATTTTGAAAGGGTAGATAAGTAGATGTCTAATAGAGGTAAACCTATATATATATATATATATATATATATATATATATATTTATATATATATATATATATATTAAAGATGTAGAGAGTAAACATATAAGAGATATAATATATACTATGTTGTTAGAAAATATATATATTATTAAATCTGTTAAATATATGAAAATATATAGTGGTTTATCTTTTTACAATTATTTATCTAATCAATTAGATTAATTATTTGAATACTATTCAATTATCTAACTTTGTGTCTTAATTCATTCGATATTCATTCCTAATATCATTTTTAATCTTAAACAACATATCTTAAAGTTCACGATTAATTTATGATACTATTTTTATTAGTATTAAATTATGTAATATAAGAAACACATGTATATACGCACACATATGATACTATATGAGTCGCATCCATACACATACACACATACACATATATATATATATATATATATATATATATATATATATATATATATATATTATAATTATGACCATATAGTAGCCAAATAGTACTAATGTGTTATAAACTCACTAATTAATACTAGCATTATCATCGCTATAATCATAATCATCATCATTACATAATTGTATGCAAATGTGATAATTAGATAAATGCAATTATATAAAGATACACTTGAACACATATAATATAGGTATTAATATTTGTAGCGTATAACTTTAATACTATGTGTATAATTATAATTATTTAATACTATTTAATACATGAATTGCGTTAACTGAAATAATATCGGTTTTACAATACAAAAACTAAGAGATATCATTATTATGTAATTATATCAGTATTATATTAAAATAAAACGACGACATTAATATGATTAGTATATTTGTCATATGCTACTTTATTATTAGCAAATTAACGAATTACCATTTATATAAATATATATTATATATATATATATAAATTAATAGAGTTTCATATGTCAATATAGAATAACCCAATATTATATAAGTACGAATAAATATTATATTAAAAATTAAATATAATATCTTCATGTAATATTCGGCAAATGTTAACTTTTAAAGTTGTATTCGTCATGAATAAATGAAATCGTCTAAAACGAAAGCTAGATAATAAACAACTTATAGGCGGTATTTCTAGGCGTACTCTACAACTAGTGACATCACATAAATACGGTACCTTATTTCATTTATTTAGATATATCCGTAAGTGTGTTGATGGTGGTGGTGGTGGTGGTAATCCAGAAACGAACGGTGCCCTCTTTGATAAGACACTACGTGATAAAACGCGTGTTTCGGACGTCGATCTCCTCTATATTTGCGTATGCTCGTGTTGCGTGAACCAACGTGATCGATACATGATAGCGTGCAGCGCGTGGCGGGCGAGTCACCGACGCACGCCACACCGGTCCTGTCAGTCGTGTCGTCGTGGGTATTCCAGGAATACTAGGAGTGGTATACGCGTTCATTCTCGATTGCGTGCGTACATGATTCCAAATGCGAAGGACAGTACAGTGCTCGCATCGAACGCACCTAGAATATAAATACGCGCCTACCTAACAGTGGTACGAGAGGTATTCACACTGTAGTGATATGCATTGTGCATTACTATTGTAATGTACGTAATTATATTTAATATATGTGTCATCATATATTAATATTAATATTTAATATAGTTATATGATGCGATTTATTATACACAATAGCTCATATTAACAATTTACGGTGTATAATTTATAACATTTTACATATATAACTTCTTATATCGCATTTATCTAAATTGAGATATATTATATATCATATATAGTATATACTATATATATTAAATATATATATATATATATATATATATATATATATATATATATATATAACTATCTTAACTGCCTGTGTGGCTCAGTTTACGAAGGTGTCAGACACTCAAGCAGTATACGATTTAAGTATCGAATTTATCTAAATTGAGATATATTATATATCATATATAGTATATACTATATATATTAAATATATATATATATATATATATATATATATATATAACTATCTTAACTGCCTGTGTGGCTCAGTTTACGAAGGTGTCAGACACTCAAGCAGTATACCATATATGACGCGAATTCGAGCCTCGTCCGGGCCATCAATTAATTTTAAAAATGGGTCTTAAAATATTATTTATAAATGATCTTATATAATTCTGTATAAATAAAGGATCGGCTCTCGTTAAAACCATGGAAGCCTTAACATGAGAGCGGTTTGAAGGGACGTTAGAGCCATATATGGTTATAAGTGAAAACTTCATCTAAGTTCCTGGATGGGATGAAAAGACTATACTAAATAAAATAACAATAACAATAACAATATATATATATATATATATATTTTTTCAAATGTGGTGATTTTAAAATATTGAAGGACATAGCACACCTTACACATATAGTGTATTGAACATGCTCATGAACTTCGATTAAATATAGGAATACCTATAGGTATAATACCATTACATATTTGTTAAATAACGACTAATAGGAAGACCATTAGTGATAGTATACTCACTAATGGTATTCCTATTAGATATTATACAACATGTATAATGTTATTTTATAAGCCTATATCCTATAGACATCTGTCACTGAATTCAATAGAGTAAATATTCCAATAGTATATATTATTTCCCTGGTATTGTGTCATTATTCGAAATATCAATGACTATATTCTATATATATAGAGTATATAGTATACACTATAGAATACTATAGTATATTGGTAAGCTAGCTGATATTGTATATTTATGTTATTTAATATGGTATTGAATGGTTAATAGACTAAACCTTAATGTTTACCATTTATTCTATATGTGGTATTGAATGAAGTATTGTGATATATCTCCTACTGTATTATGAATATCTTTACCGGAGGGGCTCACATGTTACCAGAATATAATGATATATGACAATGATCATATGTACAATGATCATAACATTAGTATTTGCATATTAAATTTGATTATCCCTTCAAAATACGGTATATAGGAAACAATATAAATCACACCACCTAAGAATATATTGAGAACAATAAAAAGTACCTTAATCATTAATAACATATATGTTATTATATATGTTACTATATATATATAACGAATATCACATACATACACACATGCACATACATACACTCATACACACTTTATTTGTAAACTAATGTAATACCGTATGTAAACTAAGTAATGTAGGCTAGGTAACACATAAATGAGGTGATATGTATCGGTAAGCGTATAACCCAAGCATCCACATATATACAGTGTTAATCAACTATAGTTGTATACCTATATATGTATTTATTTATATATATATGGGTTTATTAACAATAACCGAGTATTCTATGTACACCTATAGGAGTTATAAGTGTACTATATATAGTACACCTATAGGTATTCTACTTCGAATGTAATTAGTGCATTATTGGTGATATGGAACACGGCGTATATGACTCATGTGCACCCCATGGGGTATATTGTGCAGAGTTATCAACGCACACACGCAACTATATACACATACCGTACGATATGTCTAAATATGTCATACACATGTCCTATGTTATGACATAATTAACAAGTATGTGTGTATATACGATGTACAGAGAAAGCATGCGAGATGTAATGCATATATACGTATACGTATACGTTACTACGATGTCATTGTAGATTTATAATTCTATTCATATCTTCGAGAAGATTTACTAGCGATATATCACCTTAAGTGTGTATATACGCTAGTATATTTATATATAACATATATGACATATAATAATGATATATAATAAAATAGTGTATATGTCTTGGCTGAGAAGTATATAGACATAGGTATATGAACTATAGTTAATTAATTATATTAATTTATCTACAAAAATGCATTCCAGATGTTCGATGACTCTTAATTTCCAAGTTAATAAATCGTTATTTTAATTTTTGAATATATTAAAATAACATTTAGCATTTATAAAAATAGACTGATATATATATATTCTAATTTAATTTATTTAATTTATATAATTTTTATATTTAACAGTATAATATATATTTTCATATTTGGTTTCATCATATATTAGTATATATATATATGGGCGATGCCCATTGGGAGTGTTTGGGTACATGATTTGATATTCATGAGTCATAAGGAGTATTAAGGATGTATAGTATGCATCGGGGAATAAGGATATTAACGTTTACACCTCTGGTAATGGTGTAATCCCAAATTATATAGGATTAGATTGGATTGGATTAGTTAGTTTATTCGCAAAAGTACGCGGTGACTTCAATTTACGTAAGTAGTACGGCAATATATTCCATATGGCTAGCACAATTCTAGAGAAAGAGTGAGACTGCATTGCATTACATCCATTTGACATCTCTTGTAAAGTAGCATCAGAAGAACACAGAAACTGAATAATCTGAAGACGCACAAACAAGCCACGTAGATATCCAGGTCTACCTAGAATTAACGTTTTATGAATTAAGAATAGTAGTCTAAATTCACAACGTTTTTTAAACGGTAACCATTTCATATTGTGTTAGTACATGTAGGTTAAAGATTGATCGCATCGCTTAAGCCTATGTATTAATCTGACAGATGATCGAATAATTCGCTCAACTTTTTTAGCTTCGGTGATTTTAATACCATAAATAAGAACAACAGTAATTTAATCGAGATATCACTAGAGCATTTACGAGGCGCTTATTGATATAAGGAGAGCAATAGTTCCTAATATGGCGAATTTTTCTCAAATAGAAATTAAAATATTTTGAAATCACATTGATATGTATAGATAAGTACTATCCATTAATATACAAATATTACATACAGTTTCAAAGGCTGAATTATAGGATTTAGAACACCCTTACCTGAAAGTTGATGTTCTACACATACTGGGTATCCTATACTTGATTTCAATGGTAGTGTCCTGTGTTGTACTTAGTAGCAGCCTATTATCTAGTATTTTTTATAATTTTTTAAAATTTATGTTTGTTTCATTTATATTTAACTAGTAGTATTATGGATTGATTGTTTGTAATATTATATTTCAGTTTTAATACAATATTATATATTATATTTATATATATGTAGGGGAAAGTAACCTAATACAGATACTTTAACAATAAATGATCTTAACATTTTATGACTCATTATTTGTATTCAAAAATTAAAATATATTAATATTATATGATTATAGATATTATTGTGATTTAAAAATATTATTTAATCTTTTAATTCCATAGATAACGGAGATGTCCGTATTCTGTACCCATGTCCGAATACGGACACCCTGTGTTATAATACGGACACCCTATAGGGTGTCCGACGGAATATGTATATATACCATTAGATAAACTATATATTATTGATGAATCAATCAGACAAATTACAATTACATTATTTATAATTAATTTTATAAATAATTTATTCTAATTTAATTAGTTAATAATTTATTTATTTTTATTATTTTTTTAATTAATAATACAATTAAAGTATATAAATAATACAATTTTAGATTTAGCTTTATTTGTGGTATTAATATTATGACGCACGCGATTTTGATAATATTAGAATATTTCATGCGCTGCGCGGTGCGCTGGATGGTTATTGCGTGTCCGTATTAAAACATCTACAGCGTCTGTATTATGAACTTATATGACCTCTATATATATATATATATATATATATATATATGCTTATAACTTAATAGTTGATAACAAATATAGACATTATATATATATATAGTATACTTTAGTTTTTAATAATATAATGTTATATTTTATATCGATACATTTGTATATTTTTGAGAAGGTTTTAAGTTGAATTTTTTTTCTCATAAATTTAAAAACATAATAAAAAAAGTTTATTGCATATATCAGCAATATTTTGAATAATTAAAAAATTAAAAATACTTTTTTAGACTATTTATATAATAAAATATTCATTACATTTTTTTTGTAGGATTTATGGTTTCTGAGATACCGAGAGTGTCAGTATTCGGTTACTTTCCCCTATATTTTATTTATATATTATTATTTATAAATGTACTAATCGTATTCTCGTAAATAGATGAATAACCATACAAGCATTTGTTTTTCATCCATCTAGGCTTTATATATAAATGTCTGTAGCCAACTCTGGAATATTATTATTATTATTATTATTATTATATATATATAATATATATATATTACATAACACAAAAGAAATACCTAATATCCGACAAATATCCCTAATATGATACTAATATATAATATCTAATAATCACATAATAATCACATATATTATAATAGTTGATGTATAGATAATGTAACACCATGTATATTGTTAGTCGTTATATGTACTATATCGATCTAGTTTGGTATAGATTTAGTGTAATAAATTATTAAAACATTTATTTATGTGAAATATCATATGTATCAATTTTACGCAGGTTGGGAAATTTCTCTATTTATGATAACTATTTTATCAGTTTACCGTTAATTGTGTATATATATATATATCATCTATATTTAGTTCAAGTTTGAATAATAATAGTTCAACTATCTATCTATAACCAAACCACACATATGACATACATGCACACTGATTATAATGATATACTGTTTCTGAAACAATACTTTCTATTAAATACGATACCAATACGAATAACAACTGAAACACCACACATCGAACGTCGTGGGTGGTGCGTTTAACAATACCCACCAATATATGTCATCCAACCAAGTACATTAAACTAACCTCACATTTTACGAACGTGTAAAATTGGTATTTCCGTGGGCTCAGAGTAGTAGGCATACTATTTGAATTAACGAGCGAGCTAAACCAGATAACGTTGAGAATTTATATGTTATCCAAATAACGATGAAAAGACTAAGGAATAGCCGAATAAGGAAATAACATAATATATTATGGATATAAGCAATACAATAAATAAGGGGTTGCAATTATCATAAGGAAATAAATAACTTTAGGTATCATCAGCTATATATCAGTTATAAGCATTATTATCTCGAACTGATTATCTGCCCACTTTATGAATATCACTATTATATAAATATATTCTCCATATAATAAGTATGCTAATTACGTGATTGAAAAAGTTGACAAAGAAATAAAAAATAAAATAACCTAGATATTTCATAAAAAGAACGTAAGATTGTCTAAATTAACTGGAATTCAATCCTTGGAGAGTCATACTTGAACTGGTCAAGCGTAGTACGTACAATTTCAATAATCACAATCACCTATAGAGGAAGTATATTACTTTACTATGTCACTAAATATAACCTAGAACTATCCAATACATTAAATAATCAAATCAATCCAGACAATCTACTCGTAAATAATAAATGGATTAGTAAATAATCAGATGAATGTTATCAGCACTCAATAATCGTGTGTAAATAAACCACGAATTATTATAAATAGGGACCACGAATTAGTCCTATAACATTTTAAATTAAAGCTATTAACATAGATAACTAAAATAATAAATAGTTTCATATATGAAGTAGACTAATTAAATTAAAGAAACTCAAAAGCCATATAATAATTAGAAAATAATTTATATTAAATAAACATTTATCACTTAAAGATATATAAATGATATAAATAAATATTGAATATATTAACTAGAAAAGATCAAACGTTATTCAGTAAATATCGTTACAAGAAAGAGACTAGGATCACTAATGACATTAGTGATCTCTGTCGTACGGGAATAATTATGAATAATACAATATGAAACAGTGTAAAGAATCTGACAATTTTGGAACTATACACTGATTTGTATTAGAAAATCATGAAAACAGCAACAGATGAATGGTAAAACACACTATGCAAATCGATAGAATTTGATTTAAAAAGAAGAGTTCATAGTAATAAAGCTAATAGGACTACTACTTTAAATTTATGATAAATGGATATTAAAAATAACATCTATCATTGGAGACAAAAACTGCTTTATACTTGCAGGTGATATCAGTATTCAGACCCTTAGTCGAGGAATAGCCTGAAATTTCACACGATGGTTATTGTGCAAAGCTCTCTCTGCTCACTCTGGATCTGCTTTCTATGTGATAGCTCCAAAATACTGGAATGCTCTATCATATGACATTATGTGTTTGAAATCTCTGTCACAATTTAAATGTAAATCCACTCACCTATTAACATTGTGACCTACCCACACTTTTCCTTCATATTTAGTGTATTCTATTTATTTATTTTTGTTTCTTTCTCATGACGTAAATAACCACCACGTGATTTTGTAATCAATAAACCATTTAAAAAAAAATATCGCCCCATTACTAATATAGATATTGCTATTATAATAATATTTTAATGACATTAAAAACTAACCAATCAATAACAAATATCTGAAAAGGAAGACTTTAACTTATACTGATAAGATAAGTATATCTAGCAATTAAGTAAGTAACTAATTATGTAAATAGTACGAACGAAATAAATACTTAAATAATGGCAATGATAATACTATAGTTTAATTGTATATAAAAGTATATAAATCCACTTCAATATACAATTAAATGTAGATTTTAGATTTTTTTCTGTAGATTTTACTAGTTCTTTCCATACTATTTTATAAATAAAGAAGAACTTAAACACTTTTGAATCCAAAGTGTACAGTAGAATAATTAACATAACATATCCGAAAAGGATAAAGTAGGCGTAATATGCGTACCAAATGCAATTAATTACCGGGAGATACGAACCGTGTAGAAGATATGTAGAAGATGTAGAAGTTGTAGACGTTATCTACAGTTAACAAATACATCTAAGATACTTCGGTCCAATTTCAAGCCACGAATCTTTGGTAAAAAACTATTATATACAGAATTGTAGGAAACATACGAACAATAGTTGACCAAAAAAAGGATAATTGACATATATGAATAGACTGATTTGTCGATGGGATGTCTTATTTATATTACATAGCATGCTATGGAAGGCAGGAGTTGTATTAGTCGAAGTAACGTTTTCCCCTATGGAAATCCCGTCACGCTACTACATATCAAAGAAAGACTATTTAATCAGTATAAGTCTTGTATTGTGATTTAGTAAGATACGAAATATAAATTATATCATTTTTAAAATATGAAATAATTTTGTGAACTCGAATATTTAACAAATATTTTATTAGATGAACATATTCACTTAATATCATACGCATACCCAGTATATCATGCGAATAATAATCAACCATAAGACACAAATAACGATATTTTGAAGTAAATGTTAATCATTATTTAATTCATAACATTATTATTTATATATTATAATAATTCGCATATGAAATATGATAGAATTATGATACAAAACGTAATAGATTTTCCCCGAGAGTTACACTCGACTAATATTTTCCCAATTAATTGCCGTAATGTATAACATTAATATTACTACATAAGTAACAAATTATAATACTATACACAATTATAATTGTAATATCATTTTAATACCATATATTATAGCAGTGCATAGATATTTTAGTGATATATTTGAATATATTTAAATGTTTTAATATTTAATATGTATTATATATATATGTGTGTGTGTATGTGTGTGTATGTGTGCACGTGTTTATGTGTGTATGTGTGTGTGCGTGTGTGTATGTGTGTGTATGTGTATATATGAATAATTATTACACATATGCTATAGTCGTATACAAATAACCATAGAATACTTGTAATGGTAAAGTACGCCATGAAGTATACCATAGTACACTAATGAAATATACCCATTGGTATACAACTATATATTTAAATGTTCTAGATATGAAGCCAGGTACCTACTATGTACTACATATCCTACTGAGTAGTCATAAGTTATGACTCATAACTATATGTATATATATATATATATATATATATATATATATATATATATATGTATATATATATTATGTTTATCAAGAATGTAAGTATCTTAAAAAATGATAATATTAGTATTACCTCTCGTAGTTATTTTAATATACACATTGTTCAATTCTTACAATATTGCTTGATGAATCAATTTGTATCCACTATTTATATTGTATATATATATATATCATACTATATTAAAATATTATTTTATTATAATTTTATTATTTTTAAGCTTCTAAATAAAAGCAATACTAACCATAATGTATTATAATTTATTAAGTAACTTCAAGGATAATAACGTAACATTCAATAATGTTGTTTCCATAGATTTATATTTTAACTAGATAGGTAGTATACGTTATAACGTGATTTTTCTTCAACAAATATGGTACCTCGATTTATGTATCATAAGATGGCTGACCATCTATATAAAGTATTATTTAATCAAGTTAAATGTTATAATTATATTGCAGTATAAATATATAATATAAATAAATATAAATGTTTATTTTGATATGATTGTAACGCACTTTATAAACATATATAAAAAATCAAATGTATTTAAAAATCAATATTTTGTTGTTTAATATTTGTTATTAAATGTACGTATCATGTGAATATCGACCATCTTAAGATACCTTCATCGAGGTACCATGTTTGTTGAATAATTTTACATTAGAGAGATACAGCAATATATTGCTATATATATGTCGGTATAACGATCTAGGTAAAATACAAATCTATGATTATTCCCATTACATATATATATATATATGAATTTAGTGATGATATTAATTACCTTACCATGTTGAGCTTGCTAGGTCGTACATGACACGTATTATATATCCTTTTCTATCACACGCCTAGTTTGTTTTTTTCGCTTAGGTTGCATCCATTATCTTCCCTCAGTTGATCAATGATAATTTCTGTTGGATCGTTTACCGTGGAGCGGTTGCCAGAGAAGTAAATGGCTAACTAGTTCACTTTTACTTCTTCAGAAGTGTCCAATGAATCTCAACCTTAGTTCTCGTATAGAAACTGTACTTTTGGGGATTGTATCGTATATCTTTTTATTTGTCATAGTGATGATATGTATGATATATTAAAAGTTATAGTTATACTATAGTATAACTAATGCATATACACATATATATATATATAATGCCAAAGTAATTATAGAAGCAGTGTTGCTTATCGAGACAATTACCCTTACATACATATGTATATACATATATATATATATATATATATATATATATATATATATATATATATATATATATATATATATATATATATATATATTTAATTAATAATGCAATATACTGTGGTGATATTACCAAATAAGATGGTTGTCTATGGTTATTACTTACAATATATTACTGTTACTTGATACCGATATAACATATCCAAACTACCTGCTCATTATTACCCGATCATGTACACATGTATGCACATACATCCTCAAAGTAATATATAATCGTATTTATACTTATAATATATTATACTATAATTAACAAATGGTATTGATAATTAAAATAGACTAATTTTAGAAAATATATTTATATATCATTGGGTATAAATATAATATCTATTAGTAAATTCGTTGAACTGTAAACTATAACCAATCGTATACTATTACATAATACATACCTTATAGTTCACATATTTAATTTGACCACTTTTTAATCCAGATTTATTTTGAAAGGAAATCGATTTGGGGAAAGTAACCGAATACGGACAGTGCCCGAATATGGACACTCTCGGTATCTTAGAAACCATAAATCCTACAAAAAAAATTTGTATTGAATAAAATATTCATAATTATATAAATAGTCTAAATAAGTATTTTTTATTTTTTAATTATCAAAATAGTGCTGATATATCCAATAAACTGATTTTTTTATTACGTTTTTAAATTTATTAAAAAAAATGTCAACTCAAAACCTTCTCAAGAATATACAAACGTTCGATATAAAACATAATGATATATTATTAAAAAAACTAAAGCATTCTAAACAGTATATATATAATATCTCTATTTGTTATAAAATATTAATTAGTTATATATATAAGTTATAACAATATGCATATAAAGAGTTCATATAAATCCCTAATATGGGCATCTAGATGTCTTAATAAGGACATTTTATAACCAATCAGCGAGCAGTGTGTTATATGTGCATATCTATTCTGATTTTCATAAAAATCTCGTTCGATATAATATTAATACCACCAATGAAGCTACATCTAAAAATGTTATTAATTATATACTTAAGTTATCTTACTAATTAATAAATAATACAAATATTTAAATTACTTACTAATTAAATAACATTAAATTATTCATAATATTAATTCTAAATAATGTAATTGTAATTTATCTGATTGGTTCATCAATAATATATAGTTTATCTAGTGGTATATCGGAAATTGGTACCGAATATTGACACCCCCATTATTTATTGGATAAAAAGATTAAATACAATTTTAAAATCACAATAATATCTATAATCATAAAATATTAATAAATTGTAATTTTGTAATAAAAATATTGAGTCATAAAATGTTAAGACCATTTATTATTAAAGTGTCTTTATTAGGTTACTTTCCCCATATATGCCTAAAACGTATTTCTACTTATTCTATAGATAATGTATACATTGTTTTCACATACAATGTATTCAATAGGACGTAGCCTGTATGTTGCATGTATGTATGCATGTGTAAGCATGTATGTTATTACTGGAATAACGAGAAAAAATTATCGATACTATTATCAATAATAATGTAATAGGGGAGGGTGGGGTTGTATGACCATGTTTTTGTATAAAGTGCTCTCATTGTGGTAATAATACATTTTTCTTAATTATTTAAATTGTATTGCATAATATATGATATTAGTTAACTAATATATCACTTTTAGATATAAGAAATACTTATAGGGTTTCATAATTACAATTAATACAAAAAATAAAAAAGTTTATTCAACCCCAAAGGCGGGGTTGAATGAACATACCCTGTTTTACTTCTTTAATTGCTCTTGTCATGATAGTTTTATCACGTATTCTATCAGTTTGTTGAGTATAGTTTCTCATTTTTGATTCCTAATATTAATTCAAATAATATTTAAATACTTATTATGAATTAGTAATTTACCCTCATTAAAATTAATTTAATTAATTATATTGATATATAATTAATTATATTATTTCTATTTAATCATTACTTATTTATATTCGGATCATTGCATATATATTATAATATTATAATAATATTAATATTATAATATTATAATATTATATTATAAATATTAACATATGATATTTGGTTGATTGAACAATGTTGATATAACCCCATTTTGAGTGGTTCACTCAACCTCATATCATATTTTATTATTAATTGATAAAATTTAAATATTTTATTTAAAATTTTAAATATATTGTTATATTAATATTAAGTTAATTATATATTACAATCATATATATAATATGAAAATAATCAAATAATTATTATAGAAGTTATAACATATATTACCTTGTCTGGAATTTTTACTTTTGAGCGTACTTTAGTTAAAAATGTGATTAAAATGTTATTATTTTTATTTTTTTATTAAAAATGATACTTCCGCAACTGTATTAATTATAGGTGACGATACTAGTTCAGTTAATTCAAATATCTGCTGTAGCAAACAATTGTTATCTCCAGTGGCTCATGCAAGACACCTGTTCATACAACCCCACTCTCCCCTACTATTACCTGTAGATATTTACAACATAAATATATATAATAATGTTAATAAATACAATTGTTAAATATCATATTCCAAGAACATAATTCCATTGGATTCTAGAATTTGAAATACTTAACAGAATAATTTTAAATAATATTTCACTGTTTACAAATAAAATATAAAAGAATATAAATACACACACACACACACACACACATATATATATATGTACACATACATAATAAGTTATTATTAACACCCATCGGGAGATGGCATACATTACCGCTGTGATAGATTACATATTTATACGGTCGGTGAGTTTTTACACGGCGTTATTTACTGGAGGCTTGACGAGCTCGACCCGCAGTTAACCCGTTTCTAGCCACTCCACCACCCTCACAGCGCCGCGTACAAACCGTGATAATAATTCCTAAAATAAGGTGTTAACATGTTAACACCACACCATACTCTTCGTACCCGTGGGACTCGATGATATCCGGTTGAAATCCGCATAAATTAGTGCGTTTAGTGGCGGGTGGCGATCTATTACGTAATGTCGACGGTTAACGGCGACGTTGAAGGCCTAACTAATGCCCCGCCCCCTCCCCGCCCCCACGCCCGCTATGCAATTATGTACAATTATGCACACGCGCGCGTAGTTATCGTGTGTAATGACAGTGCTTTGTACTTTTGAAATATCTAAATTACAATGCGTTACACGTATAGCACAATTAAGACACTAATACATACACGTGCAAATATATATATATATATATATATATATATATATATATATATATATATATAAATTTATGTATATACTATAGTATAATATATACTATAGTCTGGTTGTAAATACAATATCTCTAGTTACTTTTAATTTCTAATCATTACGTGATTTTCTATATAAATTAAATAGTATAGTATACCATAATATAATATACCATTGGTTATAATTTATGTTTATTAATTACATTTAAAGATGATTTAAATGTAATATTAGAATGATGTGCGCAGAAACATGTGTACGATAACTATGGGGTAACCCCGTACAATGTTATATTAGGGGATTACTGCCTATAATCGTAGTAACACATATTAACATATTATATACTTCACATATAACTACAGTTTACAATAATAACACACTTTTTTCTGAAATGTTGGATATGTTAATATAAAAGAAATATTTATAAATATTATAATTATAATAAGTACTACAATTATTTTTGTTTAATATTTGATGTTTTATATAATAAATTTTAATATTTGATAATCAAATTATCATTTTAATTTATATTTATAATGTTGATACACTTAACCAATAAACGTATTCTTGAATAACGAAGGAACTCCGCGAAGTCTATTTTACAATGTATTGCAATTAGTCAATGTTATTAGACTAGACAATACGTTCTGTGGCACGCGAACTTAGATGTACATCAATACAACATTATTACGTTTTAAAATATGGCTTTTATTATCAATGTGATAATAACGCGTTGACGACTTGATCATCCATTATGCCTATACTTGATCATGAAATAAAGCACAGATACATTAATAACATGTTAATTTATTCACATTATATCTATATGTAAAGTGTTAATATATGGTAAATAAACCCTTACAATTAAATAATACATCAGAATTAATAATATTAGAAATATAATATGTTTTATATTTTATTTTACATCAAAATGATTATATTGATTTAATAAAAGTTTATATCGACATATAAGATATAGGTTTGTATATATATCATTCAGTTATAATACTATATTAGTTTAGACAACATACTAATTGTAATACAATATAGGTAAGACTATAGTCGAAAGATAATATTACATATCGTTCAAATATTAGTTTATTAAGTATAGGTACGTATTTATATAGTACATAGTATGTACATATGTACATACGTACAATGTACGTCGTACACATACGTATACGTACATATGTGAGTTCGAAATAGATTTATTTTCAATATAAAGTATTTTTGCATTATAATTGAATCTAAATTTCTATTATTTATCGATATAATAAATTATATAGTAGTAAGTAATATAGAGTAATACGAAAAATATAATAATATATTAAATATAATATTAATTACCACGTATAATTATACTAATAATGTTAATATCAATAGTAGCAATAATACTTAGTTAATATATTAAGTAATATAGTTAAAACTAATTAAGTTAATAAATAGGAAATTACTAGATTCACCTATATTTAATATAATATATTTCAATGCCGTAAATAAATACAGACACGATTAATCATTACTTCATGACTTCAACGATAATACGTGTTGGAAACAATATTACTAAATGTTGTTATCGAGATCTAATAATTTTGCGCAATTATAGAGGTAATTGTTTGGTAGTTAATATAGAGGTATTGGTGTAGTGGATACTGGTTTAATAATTGAATATAATAAATAACATATAATAAATATAATAATTAAAATACCTTTCTTTCGATTATAATATTTTATAAAAGAATTTAACTATACATTTATTAATATAAAAAACTTAAAAAGTCTATCCAACTGTCAATATTACAAACACCGTACAATGTACGGCGTACATTCAACTGATCAACTGTCCGACTGTACAATGTACAACTATCTTTCTTCACAAATCTCAAATATAGTAATGCTGTATCTAGGTTCTAGAATGATCTAGTATTTAAAATGTTTATATACATATATACATTAAATTATAATGAATCACTTACACATATGTATATATGGTAATGCATAATAGTTGAAAATATAAAATTGACGTCGTTACATTATTAGCTATAGGTTTAATGTCGAGGTATACATACACATATGTTGAATAATGTGGGCATATGTTTTGTGGTATAATGATATCTTATCAACGTGGTAGATATATGAATCCAACCATATATATATATAGAATATCGACTAAGCGGATGCATTCCATACTCGACATGTCGAGTTGTCACGAGTTTACATGACATACATTAATATGTTATAATGTATAGTACAAATAATGTATTATTATGCAATATATACCAGAGGTTATGGAATACGTAATATATAACCACATACATAAGATTTATAATGTCGTAAAATTATTTACAAATATCAGATAACTGGGGAGTATATAACTCACGCATGTAGATGGTGTATCCGCGGAGGCCGCTTATCGTTGTATTCTATCTACGTAAATCATCACGTGCGTTTTGTAAACACCAGACATGTTACACCGCGCATGACCTAGCTGGTATCTCAACAATAGTATACACAGCGCACAGTTGATTATGTCATGAAATTAGTGCGATGTTCAACATCTTTGGCCTACTATAAATCAGATTTCTCGATTATTGCTCCGAAAAGCTGGAATTCACTGCCATATGATATTCGTTGTACATCGTAACTTTCATTGTTTAAACGTAAACCGTATGTCCATTTTAAATCATTATAATTCGTTCTATTTTTGTATTCGTTTTCTATTTATTTTTGTTTTTCCTTTTTATTATATAATGACGCGTATAGGCGTATTTAAAATCTTATATATAATTACCATGTGTTTTGAACTCACAATAAACTATATTTTATTGTTATGAATATTAATATATTTGTAATTAGTCTTAAATTAAATCTAAAATTATACTCATAGGAAATTATATAAAATAAAAATAAAATTATACTCATCATAATACAACCATACATTCACACACACACATATATATATATATATATATATATAGATTCGTAATTGTATAATTGTATATAGTTTATTATTTAAAATCTATAATTTATATCCCAATAACAGTGTATTCCGTCTAGGTAAAACAGTTATACTTTATAGTAGGAATATATTTTACATATAACGTTTTCGAAGCAATAATACCAGTTGTTTATAAACCATTGTTAAATGTAATGAAACATTATTAAACTACTTACATGCGAATTAAGTAAATGCTTTTAATCATATGTTAAAAGTATACTTAGATTCATTGAAAGTAAATTATTGCAATGAATATAATATTATTAATTTGTTAACATACATGCCTACATACAAACACTATATGGTAATGGTTTCGAAGATATCTTCAGTACAAATAACTAACAATTCATATTCAACTGTCACATCCATAGTTGTCATTAATATTTATAAACAAATATTGATTAACCCTTATAAATGCACATGTCATTCCCGACAATATTTATTTAAACAAATAAAATATAAATTTTCAATAAAATAATGTTGTATTAACTCATTAATTTTAAATATAATTAATTAAAGTCAATAATATAAAAATATAAATATATATAATAAGATACATTAGATAAGAACATTATTTTAAATAATATTTTTATCTTATTATTATTTAATAATGATAATATAATATTATATTTTTAACTTAAAGTGTTAGATGTTTAAAATAAAACAATAATATTTACATTATTTGTAAATAGTTTTAGTATGGGCTTTATATAAATTCTTATTGGTAAATTGTTCGCATATCTATGGATATCTATATATATATCTTCGCATATGTTTCGCGTATCAATAAAACATCAACCAATTAAGTATCAACATATTTAGAATACATGTTATGCGATATTAAATCACGCGCGGATCCATATTGACTTAGATATATCAGATGTAATCTCGATATCTAATTCTGTGATTGGTACTAATGAATAAATCTTTCCTAGACGTAATACATCAATTCTTTGAAGATATTTTATAACTCTTGATTATTGGTCATAGTTATAAATCATATTTTATTATGTAATATTAATACAGTAAAGTAATTTAATATAATATACACGGTGGTATAGAAATATATATAGTATACATTATAGTTTAGTTATAGTTAAGTATATTACGTCAATATTTATGAGATCATTATTTATATGGTAAACCTATTTTTTATATTTTAATAATATATACATTTTTAATGCATGTAGAGTTTCCTTTTTAATTAAGTATAATCGTAAATACGCGATGAATACTATTTCCAATCTAAGTAGTCTAAGTAATTTGTATGCAATTTAAAA